>MU860159.1:0-60048 GCA_033296875.1 Achaetomium macrosporum
GTACTCGTAGAGTCGTCACCAGATAGTTGCAATACACTCCTGGGACCGTTACACTTAGTGGCAAGAGTTCCTAAATCCTAGACACCTACATAAGGTAGCTAAAGCAGAAAAACATTTATCAGCCATCCAAGTCATCTTTCGACTCGATGTGAGTATTGGGGATCGAATGGATTTGATTGGCCTCGCCGCAATGCCTGCCATAAGCACCTCCGTCTCATTGTCGGATGTCGTGGTCCGCATCTCGGACACTGTCCGCGCTAAGAACGATAATCTAGCCGAACTCTAGCGCCAGCAGGATGCGCTGAATGTGAGATACGGGTTCACGAAGGTGAGCCCCACGGGTCATGGTTGTCGCAGGACGGCCGAATCTTTGCCCCGAGGCATGTCGAGTATCTCAATAGTAGAGATGTCGGGCTGTTAAAGTCCTGATGCCTACAAGCACGAAGCTCCTAACCTGCCTTCACCGTTCCTTTGTCACGACATTCCAATTCACCCACTTCACTTGAAGTCTTGAACGGCTTGAACGGAAGAGAATCAAGTTCCCCACTCTTTTAAGTACGGCCTCAATCTCATCTCACTTTCCATAAGCATATATTTCAATCTTGCTGCTTTGAAATTGAAATTTCGTGGAGTTTGATTACCTGTGATCGTGGCAAGCAGTTGCTCATTCAAGGCCACGAGACCTCCCTACCTAGGTTAGGATTACCCCGTATGACCGAATCTGCAACCAAAAGAGAGCCGTACAAGGAGCAAAACGGAAAGGGTACCGTGTTGAGGAAATAGAGGTACGCAATCCAAGACCGGAGTTCAAAGCCGCGATGTATTCACTTCACTGTCGACGCTGGTTGACACTGGACCCGCGTCAGGAGCCATCTAAGTGAAGGTGGACATCGAGAGAGAGTAAAAATATCCAAGCGAGGCATCTCTACTACATCCGGGCTCAGTGCTATATGAATACGGGACCGACTAGGTAGACTACATGTAACTGTGTAGTCGTGTAAGCACAGCTCGCTACCACCCGCGACCCTAGTCAATAATCCATGGGCATATGCGTGGAGTCTTTTCATAAAACCGCTAACTACATACCTACCTACATAGTATAAAACACTGTCCCAAGGAAAAGCACCGACAAACGAACATGAGGTGACACTTTACAAAATAGACGGGCCCTTACCTCGCAAGTGGCAATCGGCAATCGGCAATCGGCATAGCTAAGGTAGGTGTTTCTCAGTAGGAAATATTATGACGTCCGTACCCTAGGTATATAATTGGCCTATCAAATCCTATTTACTGTAAAATCAGCCACGGTTTGTATGGTGCCTAAGATATTTTGTACGTTTGTTACCGTAGATAACTCATTGTTTAGTGTGTATAGCATCATTCTTCGTTGTCATGCGCGAGGCGGATGGTCGGCCCAGCTTCCTTGGCAGCCAATGAGTGTTCGAGATGCGACAGGGTGACCGTCCCGCTTTTGTCAATGACGGGTCACGCTCTGACCCCAGCTGCCCCGCCCCGCCCTTTGGGCCTTGGCAGGCTTATCGCTGACGTTAAGGTTATCTGCCAACCGACAAGTAACAACCGCCTGAGCTGCCTTGCGGCTGGGACAAAGACACCTAACAAGCAAAGCCTCCACGGCCGCCGACTTCGTCCTCTGCGGTGAACCCGAGCACCAAAAGCTCCTCGACCTTTCATTCCTGCTTCGCAGCACAGGAGCAACCCCGAATCGGCTCACCCACCAGGACGACTGTTCTTCTGGACCACTGCACCGTTGAGCTCATCGTCTGATACCTCCCACTCCTAGAGGCGGGGCTCGCGGGGTTAGCAGAGAGTCGGCGATCTCGCATCGTCCGCAGGGAAATACCCATACTGATTAAACGATACTTTTCTTTGAAATATTCCCTGTAGCGCTGTTCACAACAATGGTGCGCTCGGATTCTCGGCGTGCACGGCAGGCAGGACAGTCCATAGGTCGGTCAGACCCGCCATCACAGCAGCGGCGGC
Source organism: Achaetomium macrosporum (assembly GCA_033296875.1). Taxonomy (NCBI): domain Eukaryota; kingdom Fungi; phylum Ascomycota; class Sordariomycetes; order Sordariales; family Chaetomiaceae; genus Achaetomium; species Achaetomium macrosporum. The sequence goes on from MU860159.1 coordinate 2,002, forward strand.
ATGACGGTCAGTCCGATGCCGCTGCGTGCCGCCCTGACCAAGGATTGACATCTGCAACTTCAGAGTCCTGGGTCGAGGTATCGTCGCAGCCGTCTTCGTCATCTTTATCGTCTATCGGAGACGATATCGTGACAACAGGGCTCAGGGTGGGCAGCAACGCGCATCCCCCAAGGCGGAGACGCTGGCAACAGCAGCATCCCATGCCCGCCTCCTTCATCGTCGGTCACCCAGCGACACAAGGGGGCGCAACTAGCAGTCAGGAGGAGTACGACGAGACAGAGAGTGAAGAGGACCGGGTTATGACGAGCTCAACCGAAGCGATACACCCATCCGCGAATCTCCATCGCCAGCACACCACTCTGAGGGCGGCCGTGGTGGACGTAGGCTCAGAAAGCGACGATGATGAGAATGCGACGGCCCTCGGCCGCCCGTCCAACATTCCTGTGTTCAGCCCGGAGCCGAACGCCTTCTCACATCCGCCCTCGCACCTAAGCCACCGACATTCAACCGGCTCTGCTCCTCATTACCATCACTCCCACTCTCGCCCCTTCGTCCGCTCACGCCGCGGCACACAAGACTTCATGTCCCCGTCTTACCAAGCTGACAACGACGCCGCACTGCGCGCCTCCCTCACCACCTTGCTCTCCTGTGCCGCCGCAGCCCGCGGCCTGCCCAAGCATGAAGAAAGGCGCAACGTCCCGGGCGCCGGCGCCGGCGCCGGGGTGGTGCCCAGCTCCCAGCCGATGGAACTACGCTTAGTTCCCGAATCAGAGCTCATGGGCGATGATTCACCGCCCACCGCCGGTCCTTCAGCCGGCCCCTCGTCCAAGGCCCCACACCCGCCAGCAGCAGCAACAAGAACAGCATCCAACTCCTCATCGCCCAGCGCGCCTTGTTCCCCACCCGGCCGGGAACGTGAATCAGGGAGGACCAAGCGGGAGGCTACGACGCAGAGCAGGCCCGCACGAGCGACCAAAAAGAAACGCACCAGCGCCACCGTCCTCACCGAAGGCGAGACGGCCACTGCCACAGACGCTGACGCGTCGCCCTTCTTCATGAGCCCGACCATCTTCACCTGGGTCGTCAGCGCTGGCGTGGTAGTCCTCGTGTCTGTCGTGGGATTCGGGGCGGGGTATGTCATCGGACGGGAAGTTGGCCGGCAGGAAAGCGCAACTGCCGCTTTGGCCGGGTTTGGATCCGGCGGTGGCGTGAATGCCTCGTCGGCTGCGGCGGGCTGCGGCAGTGAACTGGCCCGATCTGGTATCCATGCATCGGGCGGGACGGGGACGCTGAGGAGGTTTCAGTGGGGCGGCGTCGGCAAGAGCGTTACTGCTTGAGAGAGGGTAAGAGGGAGAGAGGGCTGGCGGATCTTGCCCTGGATTTCCATATGACGTATCCATGGGAAACGATGGGATATGAATGACTGAGGTTGGGGTTACGGTTGGAAACAAGTGCATGGTCGGGAATGGAATGGGCAACGAGGCATGTCGTTTATGACTACCCGAGGACGACGACATGGGCTATTTCCCGGGTTGGGTTCGGTAGTTTGCATCTATCTGGCACTAAGTGCTCGTACTGCGCAATGGTTTTCATTTGTTATGGCTGGTTCTGGTTTGATTTTCGGTGAGACATTGGGCAGCGGCGAGGGGTTGCTCTTTTGGTTTATGGGGAGATACCGACAGTTTGAGATCGTCGAGCATCAGCGTCATACCACGATAATAACTAAGTAGGTAGTCACTCCTTCATCCTTCACTCTCACTCTCCGCCCGTCTGGAATGAATCAGCCTGCGAGTTATCAAGGCCCAAAGTCACCAGTCACAAACACACAAGAACCTGCTTGGACAACATGGCAAACCGATGACTACCTATTATCACTCGTACAGTACAATGTGGACTTGGGGTATCGACACTGCTGGAAGGAAAGGTATCTTGGGTATGGGATACTTACCAGGCAAGATCGAGCCAGCCATGTGTAAAATCACCCGTGTACCTGTCGAGACCGTGCTTCGCCGCCGTTGCGAGCCCGCCTGAGAAAATACACCGAGAAAGCAAGATGATGACCCCCCTACCCGTTACAAGTACCGAAATCAACCCAAACTTTTTGATTACCCCCAGAGAAAAAAGCCCTCGAAGCCCTCGAAGCCCTCAGAACGTTCAGAAAGCCCACAGGCGATGGAGCGGAAGCCGGTCGGTGATCAGCCGGCCAGCTTCCATACTCCGTTGCCAGAGATGCCACGGAACCCACGAGCCAACGAGCCCACAGAGTGCAGGGAAACCCATCATTATCGCGTGCCAGGACTAGATTCCTGACTGCCCAATGAGGCGAAATTCCAGCATCGCTCTGAGCCGATGCTTCTTGGAGCGGTCAAAGAGCCAACCAGCCCCCGAGTTAAGATCAAGCCCTCAGGTGTATCGCTGCTTCTTTGCAAAGAAGCTGTCTCTCAAAGCCCACGACTCCCGGCTAAGGGGAGTTAGAGTTCAAAAGCCGACAACCCACAAGCCCTCGGATGGAACTGTGCAGAGCCCTCGTTGTGATCCCTCATGTGCGGCTGTGTCTCGTCACTTCTTAGAAAGTGATCTTCTTGCCCTGGAAACCACCACCACCCCGGTTTCCGCCGAACCCGCCACGACCTCCACGACCACCACCACGCCCGCCACCGCGGCCACCACCACGCCCGCCAAAGCCACCACGTCCACCACCGCGACCGCCACCAAAGCCGCCACCGCCACCGCCACCGTTGTTGTCACGGGGCTTGGCGAAGTCCAAACGGACAGGCCTGCCATCAAGGTTGGTGCCGTTGAGAGAGGTGAAGGCCGTCTTAGCATCCTCGACCGATGAGAAGGTCACATAGCCGAAGCCCTTGGGCCGACCGGACTCCCTAATCGAGTGGTTAGCCATTTGCAAAGAGAAGCAAGAAGAATGGTCACTCACTGATCGGTCGGAAGCCGGAGGCTCTGAACCTTAGCGACCTCGTTGAAGAAGGCCGAAACTGAGTCCTCGCTGGCACTGAAGGGAAGGTTGCCGACGAAGAGGGTGTCGCTCTCTGGGCTGATGACATCACCATGCTTGCGGGCACGATCAGCCGCGCGAGAGCTGGGCGCGCCATCGGTGCTGGGCTTGCCGGCGAAGTCAAGTCGCATGTCACGACCCTGAAGGAAAGCGCCGTTCTTCTCGTTGTAGGCCTTCTCAGCGGCCTCAGGGCTCTCGAAGTCGACGTAACCGAAGCCGCGCGAACGGCCAGATTCCTTGTCAGTGACCACGCGAGCGCCGACAACGCCCTCGTTGTTCTGGAACTCTTCGTACAGGGCATTGTCGTCGACACCCCAGCCGAGGTTGCCAACCCAGAGCGTAGCGCTCTTCTCGGAAGCCTCGCCGTTGGCATCCGACTTGCTCTTCTTAGTCGAGGCCTCGGCCGCCTCGGGCTCCTCCTCGGCCTTTCTCTTCTTCGAGGGCTTCTCGGCGACAGCAGGCTTCTCCTCAGCGGACTCTGACTCCTCGGACTCCTCTTCCGATGAGTCGGAATCGTCAGAGTCGGACTCGCTTGAGTCGTCCTCATCCTCTTCGTCGTCCTCGGACTGGACAATATAGTCAGCAAACAAGCGATGGAGCCCGGTTACCATGTAGGCAACATACCTCATCGTCGGACTCGGCCTCGACCTTCTTGGCCTTGCCATTTACCTCCTTGGCGACCTTCGCGGGCTTTTCCTCCTCTTCCTCGTCGGATTCGTCGTCAGAGTCCGACTCGGAGTCGGAAGAATCGGAAGAATTGGAGCTCTCCTTAGCAGCGCCGTTCACCTTAGCCTTGCCATTAGTCGCGGCGGCCTTCGGCTCAGGCTTCGCATCGGTCATCTCAACGTCCGACTCAGACTCGGAATCGGACTCGGAATCAGATTCAGAGTCAGAGGAAGACAGGGAGGCGCCGCCGCTGGCTTCATCCTCCTCCTCGGAGCTGCTGGTGCTGGCCTCAGACTCCGAGTCGGATTCAGACTCGGATTCAGACTCGGACTCCGACTCGGACTCGACCTTCTTAGCCTTCTTGCCGACAGCCTTCTCCTTGGAGGTAGCAGCCTGCTTGGCGACATCCTTCGCCGATTTGGCAACGGACTTCTCAACCTTGGTGACGGCGGCCTTGACGGGCGCGGCACTGGCAGCTTTGGCGGGTGCAGTCTTGGCCTTGACGGCCTTGGTGTCTTTAGTCTTGCCCATGATGAAAGATGCTGACGAACGTCCGACTCAGAGGATTTCTCTGCAAATTGATTGTTAGAAGAGATAGTAAGGGAAAGAAGGTGAAATTTTCACGGGGATGGGAAAGGGAAAAGGCTGCGCGAAAGTGGCTGGGCGACTGATAAAAGTCTGAAAATTCACGTCTTATCGCAAAATTAAAGCGGGGTTGAGGGCGGTGAGACACGTGCCAAGGCTTGAGGGTCGTGCGGGTCGTGCTGCCGCTTCCCACTAGCCACTTTCGGATTGCATTCTTTGCCTGCAAATTCAGGCATCCCAACGGGCGCTTGGACCGGTAACAGCAATTGGGCATCTCGAGTGGGCAACCGATTGCTGGACTGATCGAGTTCCGCCGTCCAGCACCCCGACAACGACGTACCCCGGCCATAGCAGTTCTCGGTGTAGCCAACACAGCATCATGCCAACCCCCGAGTCCGAGGCCTTCCTGGCCAAGAAGCCTAAGGTCCCGCCTACCTTTGACGGAGTCGACTACGACGACACGAAGCGCCTGAAGCAGGCCCAAGACGCCATCATCCGCGAGCAATGGGTGCAGGTTATGATGGGACGGCTGGTTCGGGAGGAATTGAGCAAGTGCTACTACCGGGAAGGTGTCAATCACCTTGAGAAGTGCGGCCGGTTGAGAGGTCAGTTCCGTTCTTGTGGGAAAGGAAGGGAGACAACAAGAGCAACACAAAGGACGGCATTGTGGCAGTCCTTAAAACACGTCAATGGGTTTCTTAGATGCGGCAGGCTGCTGACGCGAGTGCAGAACGATACCTCGAATTGCTGAAGAACGCCAAGGTCAAAGGCTATCTCTTCGAACAGCAAAACTACTTCTCCAAGGAGTCGGGACAGCCATGAACTGCAGAAGGTTCTGAGGATGTATGGAATTAGCGGTTAGGGACGGGGCGGCATTGGTCTGTAGGGACGGAGAGTTCTGGGGTGAGCATAGCCATCAGAAGACGAAATGGCGGATATACTACAAACGCCGAGTTCCAAATCCCAATACCAGGAACCGGGTTGTACATACTAGCAATTGAGATTTGTAAAACGCCGGGAATTCACCTGGAGCGTGGCCCTCATAACTTCAGTTGCATCGGCCGATTCTCCCCTTTGGCGAGGCCTGGTAATGCTTGATGATGAAACTGCGCACTTGGTCTGTCTGGACACCCCTAGAAATTTTTAGCTTCCAATTCCATTGCACCTCCCGCATACGGACCTGCAACCCACGAAGCAACACCGCACACCCACAGACGCCATGATCTGCCGCACATGTCTACGACGAGCCGCAGGCTTTCCGACCCGGCAAATACTCTCCGCGAGGACAACAATAGCGGCGCGAACCTTCACCACAACCCTCGGCGCACGCAATGCCGCTCCCTCCCCGGTAACGGCAGCACCCGTGGCCGCAACAGCAGCAGCCTCCGCCGAGCCGACACCCGACCTTACACCCCTGACCCCTCCTCCTGCGGACGCAAAGCCCGCGCCGCTGTCGTCCTGCCCAGCCGGCACCACGCTGAACGGCCTGAACTACTTCAAGGGCAAGACCGACCCGGTCGCGCTCCCGGACGAAGCCTACCCGTCGTGGCTGTGGAAGTGCCTGGAGGTGCAAAAGAAGGCGGACGACACTGCCAACGCGGACGCAGGGGATGAATTCTGTGCGTTTTTTTTCCTTACCATAACCCCTCCTTCCCTTTGAACGGGATACGGACCTCTGTCTCCCCCGTTGCAACGGCTACTCTACCTGAGGTTAACTCAACTAACATGGCGTGTGTGTGAAGCCAAATCCAAAAAGCAGCGCCGCCTAGCCCTCAAGCGGCAGCGGCAGCAAGAGGCCAAGCTGCTCGCGTCGGGCGACCTCGAGGCGCTGGTGCCCAAGGTGCCGCTGCAGAAACAGAGTGTCAACCTACCGTCCGCCGAGCCCGGCAATCTGGAGCAGGCGATCGAGGCGGTGGAGAAGCGGGAGGAGTTGCGGCGGGCGATGCGCAAGGAGCGGAGGGCCAAGATCAAGGAGAGCAATTACCTCAAGGCCATGTAAGGCGATGGCTGTGGAAACGGGGTGTACGATTGGTTTGGATTGTTGGCTCTGGCGGAGGGCAATATGTTACGCATGGAGATGGGTGCATGATCTCCGCGGCCGGTGGAGGGACGATGAGCGTCCGGGTGTGTATAAACACAGTGTATTGTATGTATACTTGGCGCAGATAAACCAACGGCATAAACTTTGGTAGCTACTACCCATCCCTTCTATTCGGCGTTATCCATTCGTGGTTCATGGAAAGTGACCCAACCGGGCGTTCATGCAGACAATAACAACAGATCATAAAGACTATGGAGATCTGGAGTCCGGGTAGCTCCAGCCTCTCCCATCGCTCAGATGTTAAGGGCAGTCGATAGCCCTCATTACTCATATCAGTCGGTACTCAGTTCCTGGCCCTGATCTTTGATTAGAGCTTCTTTACAATGACCTCGCAGTGCCCGGAAGTGTCCATAGACATCATGGCTATGCGCTCGTCACTGCTTTGGTGAGCCCCCATACCTGTGCTCCTGATGACTGCTCCTCAGCGGGTGGTATTGCGGCCATCTAATCCTCTTCCACCTCACCAATGGCTGACATCTTGAGCAAAATCTCCGACTTGACGTTCCTGATGTTGCCCTCGAGGCGCTTCCGCATGATGGGCTGGACCGAGGAAGCCAGTTGGTCCTCGTACATTTTGAGCTGCTTCTTGAGGTTCGCAATCTCATTCCGCACGCCGGCATGACTGTCTTCGTCCTCCCCACCGTCGTCATCTCCACCATCATCAGCATCCTCCTCTTCATCCTCGTCTGACTCCTCTTCTTCGGCCGCATCCGCCTCTTCATCCTCCGTCGGCGGCTGAGGGGTGCCGGCGGTGGCAGTCCCGGGTGTGACGGCATCAAGTGCGGCCCCAGGCGTGGGCAGGTCTACGGCCGGCGTCTCGGCCGCCTCCAGAAACTCGGCTTCGAGAGCAGATTCGTCGACCTCGAATTCTTCTTCGAGTTCCCGCTCCATGTCGGCATCGCCAAAGTAATCATCAGCCTCTCCCTCGGCATCTTCCTCAGACTCCTCTCCGTCCTCCTCGTCCGCGGCACGGTTCTGTTTGTTGTCGATCCACTCAGTCCGAACGCTCAGTGCGTCACGATCAGCCGCAAGCAGCCGCTCCACCTCGGCCTCCTTGTTCTTGATCTCCAGCTTGCTGAGACGCTTGCGGAACCGGCGATTCCTAGCATCATGCATGGGCGGTGTGATACCATGGGGCCACCTATGGCCGTGTTCTACCGCCTTGGGCAGGGGTGCCGTCTTTGCCTCCTCCTCGCTCCGGACCTGGGCGAAAACCATCAACATCTGACAGATGTCAGCTGACTTGACCATTGCCTTCTTGTCCCATGTCTTCATGGCCTCGGTGATGGTGGGAAGATCGAGGAGGATAGCGGCGTAGAGCTGGCCCGAGATAGTAACAACGGCCCGGCGACCCTCTTCGTCCAACCACTTGAGCGAGAAATCCCCCCCACCCTGCGCTCTTGGAACGCCTATCTTCCTCTCTTGTACCCATTTTCGCAGGTGTTCGCAGTGCTCGCCGGGCATCATGCGGAACAGGAACTGCTCCTCGATCACGGGGTCGATCTCGCGATCTTCGGCTTCCGAGTCGTACCCTTCGCCGAGCGGCTTTTGCGGTATCCTGCCGACAGGCTTAACCTTCAGCGTCGGCTGTCTTCCAGGGCCATGCAGGGGCGTCTTGAGCGTGATCTTGGTTTTCTTAGCTTGAGGCTCTTGCCCCGTTCTATTCGCGAGAGGAACGCCGTCATCGTCATCTTCGCCTTCATCTCGCGCTCGCTTTTTTGCGGATGGTTTCGGGACTCTCCCAGACTTTGTTTGTGTTATCCTCGGAGCCCCTGGCCCTGTGTTCGACCCGTCGGTTGTGACAGTTAGTGCTGGTCTCGCGGTGAGAATCGGGGGGTTAGAGTCGGCAGGGGTAGGAGGCTGTGATTTGGACACCAGCTTGATCTTTGGCGGTCCTTGAGACGGCGTAGATGGGGATATTGACTGTTGGAAGGAAGTGTTTGTAGTGGTCGAGGGAGCGGGGGTGGTGGTGATAGAAAGTCCTGAGGGCCCCTTGAGAATTTTCAAGCTAGGAAGCCGTTTCGGAGGCGGAGGCGGCGGTGGCCTGGGCGGTGAATCCATCTTTTTCAACTGTGTTGGTGGTGGTCAAGTCCAGGGTACACTTTGTTGTAGAAGAGAGAAAGTGTGCACCTGGTGATTGTGCAGAGGTGAAACAGTGCACAGGTGTAGCTGTTGAGGTGTGCCCCAATAGCAAGACGCTGCTCTCGAGAAGTAACAAAACGTGGCGACTTTCTTCCGCTAAATAGTGGCAGATGAATAGTTAACGCATCGTTTTACGCAGCCGCATTTGAGGAAACTCCGTATCAAGTTGGACAGTCAGCCAGTCAGTTGCTGTTTTGGTATGTACCGTAGATGCAGGCCGGGAAAGACGACGCGATGCACCGATGCCATGAGGTCGATCGAGTGTCTTGGCAGTGGAAGCCCCGGCTACGATCGAAGCGGGTCCCATGTCGAACAACGTCGAGTGGGCCGCCTCAACAGGGGCTATGAATTTGCGGGGATGGTTAACTCGTCAAACACAGCCCAAGAAAGACAGCTTGAGATCCGAGTCAATAACAGTAATGTTCTGATGTCGAAAACTAGCTACTAAAATCCCACAAACTGATTTCACTACCATTCATCCATTGCTACACACAGCTCACTCCTAATTAGATGATAAGTCGTGGACAAGGATGTTGAATAGCAGAGCCGCAAAGGCTTGCCTAGATGAATATATTGTATGTACATGAATGAAAGTCTTGCTAATGGAACATTGCCCGCCTCAGGCAAAAACCATAAATGCCGTGGAGACCCACTCTTATCCTGAACTAACTTACCGGGCTCCATCAAACTCCTATCACCATTCAACCAGTCCAAACGGGCAATGAAAACGTCGCCGGGTTCGCATCACACATTCGGCGCCTTCTCAGAAATAAACTGCATCCTACTAGGCAGTCTGCACAGCACTGAAGGAAAATCTGCTTGTTTAGTGACGGAGAAAGGGTGCAGGGAGTGAGTCTGGGCTGGTGATGGCGATGCAACCGTTGTTGAGTTCATGAAGCAGGTTGGGAAGAGGCATCAACAAGCTCAACCTTCTTGTTTTTTCGTCTCATCTCAGGCGAGGGAGCTGCGCTACGCGACGATTCCCGGCGGAGGATGCCCTTCTAGGGGTCCCGACGGATCATTTCACCTCGGCCGCCTCACATCCACCCACATTCATACCTCTCCAGTCTAGAAAATGGCACCTCCACTGCCGCTTTTCCACGCCCTCCTCCGCCCAGCAGTCCTACAGATCCTTCGCGCAACAGGCTACCACGCGGCCAAACCATCAGTAATCGATTCTGTCACCGACTTGGCAGCGCGCTATTTCCTTCACCTCTGCCGCCTCACCGCTCTCTACTCGGCACACAACAATGAGGAAATCCCCCCGGTGATGGCAGACGGCAACGGGGCTTCGTTGCACCCGACAGTGCCGGCGCCAACCATCGTCGATGTGCGCTTGGCGCTGCAGCGGGCCGGGGTGTTGAAGCCTGAGAGGATCCTCGAAGAACAGGAGTATCTCGACGCGGAGGACACGCGCGGCGTGGAGGCTTTTGTTGCGTGGGCGATGGGCCCGCTGAATCGGGAGATCACGAGGATCGCGCTGGATGGGAACGATGAGGCGGCGGATTACTTGGATGGTAAGCTCACCTGTTTTCCGGCGGTCTGTGTCTGTGAAGGTGTGAGGGATAGGGCGCTGATGATGGCGCAGCCCTGAAAAAGAAACACAGCAAAAACGACGATGATTCGAAGTACCTTGGCACGGTGCTCGGACGGAGCATCGAGCATGGCGACGTGCTGGTCGAGGGCGGCGAGCACCAGAGCATTTTCGACTGGGAGGAGCAGAAGCGGCTCGCGTGTCAGAAGCCGCCAGATATGCTTGAGAAGCAGATCAACGGGGCCGACATCAATGGGGACGGTGACGGCGACGGAGAGGGTTCGCGGCCGCCTAGCTCCGGGCTTAGTTCGCTCGGGGGTCGCAGCATCGCGGACGAGATGGATCTGTCATAGTGTGGCAGGCTGAGGTCGCGCCGCCAGAAATCGCGACGATGATAGTCTGGCAGGGGCCGAGAAACTTGAAATCAGCTCCGAAGCAGACCAGGAGGGAATGAAATGAAGAGCTAAGTACGCATAGCGATGGCGTTAAGGACTGAGCAGATGGAGGCGGTTACCGGACGATGAATCATCTTGGGATCTAACACACGGGTACCATAGCACACGGGGAGGGAGAACAAATGGGACATCTGGCTTTTTCCTGTTCAAGGCCCGGGGACTATGGATGTTGCAGACATTGCAGCATGTGTAAGGTAATGAATCATACCACCGTGGGCTTGGTTGGGCAATCCTGAAAATTTCTAGCTGCTTGCCTAATTGGCTGAGGAGAATTAGGTCTTTTCCTCACTACCTCCTTCCCTCTTATTTATATTCAGAGGCGCGATCGAGGTTGAAAGCCGCGCTGATCAGAGCCAGATGGCTGAACGCCTGCGGTGTGTTGCCCAGCTGTTCGCCGCTGCGTGAGATCTCCTCAGAGAACATCATCAGGTGGTTCGAGAAGCTGAGCATGTTCTCAAACAGGTTGATGGCCCGTACTAGATATTTGGGCTCGTAGACCGACGCCCGCGTCATGGCTTCTACCAGCCAAAAGGTGCACATGCTGAAGGCGCCCTCACGGCCGCCTACACCTGGGGACGGGGTCACGATGTTAACCGCCTGACACTTTGACTCTATGGGGTACGGGGGTTGTAACTCACCATCTTCCGACACTTCGGTGTTGTACCGGTACACCAGCCCCGTGCTCGTCAATCCACCCTTCTCAGGCGGCAGCATAATGCGGTCCATAGTGTTTACAAACCGGGGATCGTTCGGCGCGATGAAGAACACCAGCGGCGCAATTAGTATCGACGAGTCCAACATGGTGTTGCTCTCGTAGCTCTGGATGAAGCACTTCATCTCCTTGTTATACGCCTTCTCCATGATCTCCTCATACAGCCCGTCCCTGGCCTCGAGCCACTTGACCCGGTTCGGACAGGGAAAGTTCCGCTTGTCGGCCAGCCGCAGGCCGCGGTCGAACGCCACCCATAGCATGATCTTGGAATACGTAAAGTTCTGCTTGTTGTTGCGCACCTCCCAGATGGACATGTCGGGCTGGTGCATGATGGTGAGCACATAATCGAGCATCTCGCGAACAGAGCACCACAAATCCCAGTGGATGGGCTTGCCGTACTTGTTGTACAGGTAGATGGCGTCCATGAGCTCGCCATAGATGTCGAACTGCTGGTGGAACGCGGCGCCATTGCCGATCCGCACGGGCTTGCTCCCCCGGTAGCCGTCCAGATGGGTGAGCTCGCGCTCGGGAATGTCGGTCTCGCCCCGGATGGTGAACATGATGGGCAGCCCGCCGTCGGCGACACGCGACCTTTGGAAGCGCTCGCTGATGAAGTTCATGTAGGCGTCGGCCTCTTCGGTGAAGCCGAGCCGGAGCAGGATGTAGATGGTGAAGCTCGCGTCGCGGACCCACGAGAAGCGGTAGTCCCAGTTGCTTGATCTGGGAGTCAGTGTCCTCGTTAGAACCGTATGGACGGAGGGCTGGGCTGCTCACCGAACGCCGCCAATATCCTCGGGGATGGAAAAGGTCGGGGCGGCAATAATGGCCCCCGTCGGCTCATAGGTCATGAGCTTCAGGATCATGAGACTGCGTGATACCACCTCGCGCCAGCGGCCCTTGTACTTGCTTCTGGAGATCCAGTTGTACCAGTATGTTTGAGTGTCGTGTTGCTGCGTGTCGAGGACGGTACTGGTGATGTTCTCTGTGACATGGTTGGGAACATCATTGCGAATGACAAAGGACACGGCCTGGCCCTCGCATATGCTGATGTTGGCCACGACGCCTTCGCCCAGCATACCGGGCTGTTTTACCGTCTTAAAACGGACGGTGGGACAGATGTCGTGGTCGTCCTCGCCGCGGTCAATGCTGACGTCAAGCTGGAGCTTGGTGGTCTTACTGTGGAAGGTGACCGTCTTGCTCTTGGGGCTGTGCGGAATGCCTTCCTCCTGGAGGATGGTTGTGGTATGCGGCTCTGTGGCGTACCCAAAGGCGGGAAAGATCTCGACGTCTGAGCCGGCCGGCCGGCTTGTCAGTTTTGGCTCTAGATTCGCGACCTGGAGCTACATGTACTGACTCACCCATCTGCATACAGCCGCGGATGCACTCGACGCGGCGGACCAACCACTGCTTGAGCTCCTCCTGAACGCTGGTCATTTCGCGGAAGGCGCTCTGCTTCGGCCCCTTGAAGACGACCTTGGCATTCTTCGGCCGGGGGAAGAAGTCGACAACGTCAACCACGCCATCCTCGTGGATGTACCGCGTTTGCAGGATGTTTGAGGACGGGAGGTACTGTTGCTTGGTGGTGCAATTGAGGTGCGCAGCCGGGTGGATGCTGAAGTAGCCCCCCTTATCCTTGTCCAGGAGACGGCAGAAGACAGACGGCGAGTCGAACTCGGGCCTGTGATGAGAGTCAGAACAGTCTCTTGTGGCACGACGGCGTTCCACTCACCAACACATGAAATCAATGCTCCCGTCCATGCCCACCAAGGCACACGTTCGCATGTTGCCGATCAGGCCATAGTTTTCGATTGGGAGATAGCCTCCGGCATGCTTCCGCATCTGGCTATCCGTGCTCTGGGTTGAACAGGCTGTCATGGTCAATATTCAAGATGGTGTAGCCAAGGTCAGAGGAAGCCGTCAATCAGCGTTCGGGCTACGTTCCAGTCGTGGTGTGTTGGGACGAACACGGGTTGATGTGAGATGAGAGAGACCAATAAGATGATGACGCCAACAAAAAGGAGGGCTGATCAGGCACTGTTGCGACTTGACATTCACATCACCCTTAAACTTGGTTTCTAGGTTGAGTGGGGAAAGAAAGTACCTTATATAGAGGTAAGGACAGCAAGTACGTTTACTACTCGTGATTTGAACAGTGACAGGAGATCCCGCCGTCCTGCAACTCAAGCCCAGCTTCACGGTCTCTGAATGGCAACCTTGGGGCCTCGCGGGGTGCGGCTGGCGCTGCCTGAGTCAGCGCCCAGCGAACTACTGTTACCTAACGTATGCATACAGTAGTACGTGCATACACAACAAGTCGATGCTGGGCACGGATTATGTGCGCATGTGTAAGTTGGACAGTCCGCGTGCAGCGAACATCAGTAATGCTGGTGGACCCTTCGCATCTCGCATGCTGAATTGGTGACGTCTATTCCGTAGTCGGGTCCCAATGCGGGGAAAACAGATCTTGGGTTGCAGCCTTCGCTCTCCCACCTATTTCGATGATGCCATAAGAGGCCTGTTCGACTCCTCCGTCTACGTAGCGTCGCGGGTGATATAGTTCGGCAAGAGAAGTACTGGATGGTTGGCAAGGAGAACCGGAAGCCACAAACAATGAAACTACCTGAGACAGCTCATTACTCGACCCATGTTAAGAGACGGGCAGTCGACTCCAGTCCGGACAGATCAATGCGCAATTCAGAATCCAGGACCTCAGTCGCCGGGTCTGATGGTGTTGAATAAGTTGCACACGTTCTAATCGGCAACCGGGGCTTTTGCGTTCCGAAGAAATGAAACCAAGCTCAGAATTAAGGCTCATGGCTTCAGCTGCCCTGGACTCTGGAGAAACGAGCCCCAGCAACGCCTTGCTGCAAGTGTCGCTCAGCTGCCCTGTACCAGCCCGGCTGTCTTGGCGCACCTCATCCCTTTCCGGCACATCAGCTGGCCCCAGCTGTCTTTGGGTCCAGACCGAGCAAGGTTCCCAGTCATCCGACCACCGGAAGCCAATCCGGTCGCGTCTCGTGCCTCAAAATCCCCACCGCTCATCTTGCCCTTCCTGCAGTGGCCGGCTTGTTTCTTGCCGAAGCCCGGGCAATTGGACCACGATGAGTCCGGTGAGGGCTCGTCCTCCACCCTAGCAATGCCAGTGTCATTCTCACCGAGTGTCCCATCCCCCCATCATCCTCCTTCGTCCGCTCCTTCAGCAAGAGTTCCTGTCTCTTTAGCCCTATCCGAGCCCGTTTCCCACCCGCCAGCGTCGTCAGCGTCTGGACACGCGACAGCAGCCATTCACGGAGCGGAAGCCCCAGGATTCGCCGCGCTAGTTGGCGACAAATCCCGGACATCTGTCACAACCCAGCTTCCCGAAGCTAGTCAAGGCGCCGGAGACATCGAGATGGAGTCTGTGACTCCCTCCGGCCACCGCCGCCGACGAAGTAGTCTCATCAATCCCGCCAATGCCTCCAACAACCGTCACGCACGAACACGATCCCAGTCATTAAGGGGTGCGCCCAGCGGAGATGATGAGGACAAGATCGTCGAGGAGAGCGGAGACGAGGGGTCTCCACGCTACGGCGAGCTGGATGAGGCGGGGTTGACCGACGAAGATCTCCACGATGATGAAGAGACGGGCCTGACCGGGAAAGACAGGCGCAGGAAGAGGCGGAAGAGGAGGAGAAACCAGCTGCTCGACCAGCGGATAGCCAGAGACGACATCTCCCCGGAGGAGAAGAAGGAGGCGGACCGCAACGTCGTAAGGAGCCTAGTAGTCAATGGCGCTCTGATCGGGCTCTGGTACTTCTTTTCATTATCAATTTCTCTGGTATGGACGAAGCCCCCCAAACCCCAACATGTTTTGGCCAGCTGCTCACCGCTGCTTTCTAGTACAACAAATGGATGTTTTCACCAGACAACCTTAACTTTCCCTTCCCTATGTTCACCACTGCTGTGCACTTCCTTGTGCAATTTTCCCTAGCGTCAGTTGTATTATGGCTCTTCCCATCCATGCGTCCGCGGAACGCCCATCGATCCGACCTGGGTCAGTCAAGGCATGAGCCGGAGCCGGAACGGCCTGTCATGACCAAAATGTTCTACCTCACCAGGATCGGGCCCTGCGGCATCGCGACCGGCCTCGACATTGGCTTGGGCAACACCTCGCTCCAGTTCATCACCCTTACCTTTTACAGTAAGTCCCGGAAGTTGCTTGCTCGGCCGCGTGAGCCCGTCTAATATTCATTCCCTTGCTTAGCAATGTGTAAATCCTCCTCCCTCGCCTTCGTCCTCCTGTTCGCCTTCCTCTTCCGCCTCGAGACGCCCACCTGGAAGCTCGTAGGCATCATCGCCACCATGACCCTCGGAGTCGTCATGATGGTGGCAGGCGAAGTCGAGTTCAAGCTCGGCGGCTTCATCCTCGTCATCTCGGCCGCCTTCTTCTCCGGCTTCCGCTGGGGTCTCACGCAGATCCTGCTGCTGCGCAACCCGGCCACGTCGAATCCCTTCTCCAGCATCTTCTTCCTCGCCCCCGTCATGTTCCTCACCCTCGTCAGCATCGCCATCCCCGTCGAAGGCGCCGGCGCCCTGCTCGCCGGCTTGGAGGGCATCGCCAAGGAAAGGGGCGTGCTCGCGGCCCCGCTGTTCATCTTCTTCCCCGGCGTCCTCGCATTCCTGATGACGGCCTCCGAGTTTGCGCTGCTGCAGCGCACGTCGGTGGTGACGCTTTCTATCGCGGGGATCTTCAAGGAGGCCGTCACCATCTCGGCGGCCTCGCTGGTGTTCGGCGATACCATGACGCCGGTCAACATGATCGGATTGGTAGTCACGCTAGCGGCGATTGCGGCATACAACTGGATCAAAATTAGTAAGATGCGGCAACAGGCGCAGACGGATGTCCATCGGGGGCATTTGGCGGAAGCCGAGGAGCGTCTGCCACCCAGCGGCAGTGGGTCTGGGAGTGGGAGTGATCGAGATGATGATCACGCGGAGGAGGCTGGTTTGTTGAGGCCGAGCGTGGATAACGATGAGATTCTCTTCACTGCAGATGGAGGGGACGTAGTTGCCGGGCCCGGGCCTGATGTTGGGCCGGCTCAAAGAGAGGCGAGAACGGACTGAAAGACCTGCGTTATACATACATACCGTGCGTTTCTCGTGGCATATAACCCGATATGATACCCACCTTACCTTGCGTATCTCTTTCATTTCCGCTTTTCTGGCATGGTTATTCGGAGAACTGAATAGAAGAACAGGTGGAAGTGAGTGGGTTTTGAATTCCATTTAGTTACGGCATGGGAGGAGCATCATGGTCGCATGGGACTGGGTAATAGGCCACAAATTATAGAAACATCTCTTCTTTGTCACGCTGTCATCGTTGATTACATCGTGCCAGTTTGGCACCTCCCCTCGAACCCAAAGCATCATACCAGATTGCGTTTCTGATTCTGCCACCGTGCTTGGCAGACCCCGCGTCCTTCCAATTATGACGCTGAAACGTGATATATCCTACGTTGATACAACTCCATCTCAGCCTCGAAACCCATGCATTCATGCAAAGGATGTGCGTAGTCGAACAATAACTACTACGATGGGATGTGACGCTTCGGGTTCCAGAAGCATCGTCTCTTCGCTCCAGAAGATCCTCAGGCCAGGGTTGGGCTATCGAGAGAGCCACCGCGAAAACGGACGTTCTCAACCAAGCAACTTCAACCCTCCCTTCGTCTTCTGCCCTGGCTTGGTGATACCGCCACCTGCCACGGGACCAAGATGCGGTTCATACGCCCCGGGCCCATTTGCGCCCGCCCCTGCGCCCATGCCACTACCGCTCTTGTTCCCACCGCTCTTGTTATTCTTGCCCTTGCGGTCCTCCTTAACGACCTGCGGTTTGATTTCCGTCTTTGCTTTACGCACCACCACCGGGTGGCTCTGGATGTATTTCCCATTCATCTCTTTGGCGGCCTGGAAGAAATCCTCGGGGTCGCTGAAGCTGACGAAGCCGAACCCCTTGCTCTTGTTCGTCCGTTTGTCACGGATGACCTTAGCTTTCTGCACACTCTTCCAACGCGAGAATGCTTTGAGGAGGGAGTCGTCTGTCGTCTCGCCGGCGAGGTTACCGACGAAGAGACGCAGGTGCGTAGGGTCCCATTCGAGAAGCGTGTCGTCCTGCCATTTCTTACCGCCGCCTTCGCGATAGACCGTTTTCTTCTTTTCGGTGGTCTCGCCGCTTGCGTTGGGGCCGGCTGCTTCTGGCGTACCGGTGCGTCCGCCCGCTGCGGGGGTGCCGGTGCCGCTGCGGCCGCCTGTGGTAGTTGCTTTGTTGGCGGGATCGTTGGGGTCTTTCGGCATGTAGGCACTTTGCCACTGGGCTATTTGCGCAGCCATCTCGGGGTCGAACTCCGCGGCTGCGTTGTCGGGGGCCGGGAAGGGGTTCCGAATCTGAGGCGCAGCCGAGTATCCGGCGGTCGGTGCGGCGCCATAGTAGGATGGCTGCTGCGCGTAACTTTGAGATGTGTAGTTGTATGTTCCTGCCTGGCCGTAGCCTCCGCGGCCACCACCTATGGCGGTAGCCGAAGGGTTACCCACGTAGGGCAACGCAGCAGGAGGCGCGCCATAGCTGGCGGGTGCCGCGGCGGATGCATAGCCGGGATATGGCGGCGCGGATCCTGTGTAGCCGGGCGCCGAGACGCCGGCGGTAGCTGTGGGAGCGGGCTGGAAGGCAGGCTTGAAGCCGGGAACTTTGGTGACGGCCGGGCGCGGAGGCAGTGATGGATGCGATGGCTTCGAAACACCTGGAGGACCCGGGTACGACATGATGAATTTCTTGCGCCCGACAGGGGAGACAAATCGCAGGATTACTCTGCAGTAGTCACGTACCTGTGAGCCCAGTCCGTCGACGGCTATGCTCCTGCAACCTTTCGACTGAGTTGCCTGGCTCACGTCAAAGCTGCGAAGTGCACTGAAATTGCGATGCCGATGATGATCAAGCGTCAATGTTGCTGGGCGGAAATTCCCGTCGCCGAGAATCGTCAAGAGAAACTGCCAAGATTGTGGCAACCGCTGTGGCAGTGCGGTGTGGCTGTTCTGAGCACCAACCCGCAGTCTCGTATGGGTAGGGATAGAGGATCTTTACTTATATAAATATAAGATAACTAACGTAACTACCTATCTCTAATATTATAGCATATGAGCTCAGTCTTAGGTATAGTTTCTGTGCCTAAGTAACTTAAGCCCTCACTATGTAGGATTGCTTGATTGATTAGCTAGTGCTTTGCCTGAGCACGACTGCACGTATAGGCCAGCAATGTTGTTTATCTAAGGTACCTTACCTGCGCTGGTATGTAAGTTGGCCGCGCAACCTCCTGCTTCAGTTCCCCGGTGGTCATGCAGTGTGGGGCGCCCCCAACCTCTGCGCGGCTGAGGGGCAGTTGAGACCTCTCCTGTTGCGCTGCTTGGCTCGACATTCCCTGAGAAGCGCAATCGGTAGCGGACAGCAATTGGAGACAGAGAATTCATCTCTACCAGGCAAGTAGATTTTCCCATTCGCAGACATACAAAGAGGCTGAACTTGTTAGCTCCCAGGTCCAGTGACTCGAATGCGGAGATTTGGGTACGGTAAGCAATTGTCTCTGTTTGGCGGGGTAATTCAAGCTCAGTGGAAGTTTCGGACAGTGGGGGGCATATCATCCGGTGGGGGTACTCGGGTACGTACTGTAAGGTCCCACCTTCGTGGGACAAATCAGGCATCGCGTTCGGGGTTGGACGTGGGCAGGGATGGTTTTTTGGCTTGCAAGCCAAGGACTGTCGTCTACTTCCGATGTATCCGCGGAGACCGCCAACCGGAAGGACCGACTGCGCAGCGAAATACATTGCTCGGAAAAGCAGAAACAAGATAAACGCAGCTGGGCTTCCCACTCAATTTCGATAACAAACAAGCCTGTAAATGGACTTCTGCAAGCTTGCCTTGCTCCTAAATATCGCTGTGGCGGGACCATGCGGCATGGCGGCAGTCGAATTCCGAAAGTTCAAAGCTGCCTCCCTCGGTTGGGTATCGGGGAACTGGTTGGACTACGCCGTGCAGAAGGACGGCGCTGCCGTTTCAGACCAGGAAATCCTCAAGCTGATGCAGCCTGTATTGGAGTGCCGCCAAAATAGGGTCATACTGCATCGTGAAGTGCCCCGTCCATCCCCCAGGGGCAGATAATTTATAGGGACTCTGCCACCTGCACGCCGAAGAGGCAGCCCAGCTCTTGGCGACAGCAGAGGCCAAAGAGGTTCAGAAGAGTCCGGCCACCAAAACCATGGCTATCTGTATTCCAGGATACCCAAAAGTTGTTTCCCTTGACTTCACATGACAAAGAGGGGCGCGGATCCCAGCGGTTGGATGGAGCAGCCTTTACGGAAGCTCCAGGCTGTCGAAACCTACAGAACCAAAGACTGGTGCCAACGACCAGCTGACGGCGGCAGAGTACTGTCTTTTAACTGTCGTCCGGAGAGTTAGAAACAAAACCGGATGTCATGTGTGTTTGAAGTATCGGGCGCCTGAGTAAGCCTTGCGGTAATTATCCGTGGCGGGTCAGTTCCTGGTCCGGCGGCTTCCCCTCAGTGGCTGCCGCAGATGTAGCTGGAGTCCCCGCGATTGACCCCTCCGACATCGAAGCTCCTGTCGCTTCCTTAAAAGTTTCGTCATTCACTCTCCCACGCCCCATTTCTCCCTCCTTCCACCCATTGACATCCTTGCCTGAGGACTCTCATCTCGACATCAACATTTCCAGACCTGGTCGAGCTCCCAACCACCCCTTTTCAGTTTCATCAGTTTCATCAAACACTTCGACGACATCGAACAGCAGTTCACAATGTCTGGCGCAGTGTAAGTCCTATTACCCCACCTCCCCGCTTCTCTCCCGCACCTCCCGCACCTTGCTTGGGCCCTCGTTTTCCGAAGGACTCTCGCATCGCACAGTTGTCGGGCGTCGTCGCCGTCCAGGCCTAGAGCCCGCATCGCTTTCGCAATGCGCCTGGATAGGAAGGTCGAGTCTCCCGCGGCAGCGCGGAGCTTTCCTAGTATTATACCACCTACTGAGTTCCCTCCAGCGCCCGCCTAGCGAACATCGTCGTTGGCGGTGCTTTACGAGCTGGCTCCTCCTCTCCGCAGTACCAGAAAAATGCTAACAATGCTGCAAGCGCTGATATCGGCCTCATCGGCCTGGCTGTCATGTAAGTCCCCTTTTCCTCGAGACTCCGGGGGGTTCCGCCCCGCCTGAACAACAAGCTGACGATGAATAACAGGGGCCAGAACCTGATCATGAACATGGCCGACCATGGCTTCACCGTCTGCGCTTTCAACCGTACCGTGTCCAAGGTCGATGCTTTCCTCGCCAACGAGGCCAAGGGCAAATCCATCGTTGGGGCTCACTCTGTGGAGGAGTTCGTCTCCAAGCTCAAGAGGCCTCGCCGGGTCATGCTCCTCGTCCAGGCCGGCAAGCCGGTCGATGACTGGATCGAGACTCTGCTGCCCCTCCTTGAGCCCGGCGACATCATCATCGACGGCGGCAACTCCCACTTCCCCGACTCTAACCGGAGGACAAAGTACCTCGCTAGCAAGGGCCTCCGGTTCGTCGGCTCCGGTGTCTCCGGTGGCGAGGAGGGTGCCCGCTACGGTCCATCTCTGATGCCTGGTGGCCACGAGGAGGCCTGGTCTCACATTAAGGACATCTTCCAGGCCATTGCTGCCAAGAGCGACGGCGAGGCCTGCTGCGAATGGGTTGGCGATGAGGGCGCCGGCCACTACGTCAAGATGGTGCACAATGGTATTGAGTACGGTGACATGCAGCTCATCTGCGAGGTAAGTGACCAGTGATGGACCCTGTTAGTGGAAGTCGCCCGGATACGTTGACTGACAGACGCTTTAGGCGTACGACATTATGAAGCGTGGCCTGGGCATGAAGAACAAGGAGATCGGCGACGTCTTCGCCAAGTGGAACAAGGGTGTTCTGGATTCTTTCCTGATCGAGATCACGCGGGATATCATGTACTTCAACGACGACGACGGTACTCCGCTTGTCGAGAAGATCCTGGACAAGGCTGGCCAGAAGGGTACCGGCAAGTGGACTGCCGTGAACGCCCTGGACCTGGGAATGCCCGTCACCCTCATCGCCGAGGCCGTGCTCGCTCGCTGCCTGTCTGGCATCAAGGACGAGCGTACCAAGGCGTCAACCAAGCTTAGGTACGAGGGCCGCGCCAGGACTTTCGAGGGCGACAAGAACCAATTCCTGGACGACCTGGAGCAGGCTCTGTATGCGTCCAAGATCATCTCGTACGCGCAGGGCTTTATGCTCATGCAGGAGGTATGTTGAGGGCAAAAAACGTCGCTGCTGGCTCGGCCGGTGGGCTAACGTAAATCCACAGGCTGCCAAGGAATACGGCTGGAAGCTCAACAAGCCCTCGATTGCCCTCATGTGGCGTGGCGGGTGCATTATCCGCTCCGTCTTCCTGAAGGACATCACCGCGGCTTACCGCAACAACCCCGACCTCGAGAACCTGCTCTTCGATGACTTCTTCAACAACGCCATCCACAAGGCGCAGCCGGGGTGGAGAGACGTTGTTGCCAAGGCCGCCCTTCTCGGTATCCCGACCCCTGCCTTCTCGACGGCGCTGTCGTGGTTCGATGGCTACCGGACGAAGGATCTGCCTGCCAACCTGCTGCAGGCGCAGCGTGACTACTTCGGTGCCCACACCTTCAGGATCAAGCCTGAGGCGGCAACTGAGAAGTACCCCGTGGACAAGGACATCCACGTCAACTGGACCGGACGGGGAGGCAATGTTTCGGCGTCGACATACCAGGCCTAAAATTGGGCGCGACTAATGACCACGGTTCGCCATGGATGGAATTTTGCCGGAATTTACGTAGATTAAGGTGGTGATAAAGACACCATTCAAAAATCCAGCATTTTGTTCGCTTCAACTGTACCGAAATTTGCTGTGTGCCTTCTGATGTTGAAAGCTCCAGCTTGTAGTTAGCGGTGTCACTGTTGTGTCCGGAAGAATGCGTCATCACGTGATATGCTTCTTTGAACTTCGGAACCTGCCAAGACAGCTCAGCGCAACCTCCGATTCAATTCGCGAAAAGCGCGACTGCAGCAAACTCGCCAGTGAGTTCGCGACCACTCAATCCAGCCCGAGTATCCTTTGCACCTGATACGCGTTCACACCAGGATACCAGCCGATCTGCTCACGGGAATGATCGCACCAACGCCGGCATTATCCTAACAGCATCCATTGAACCGATCCATCACTACCCAACCCAGGAAAGATGGCTGGAGACCCCAGCCATAATGTCCACCAGGACTTGGTAAGATCCCCCCCTCGCCACAGGTTGCTTGGTCCTCGTCGCAAACGAGCTAACCCCCTGCCCACCAGCTTCCTCACGTGCACCTGCTGTCAACGTTTCGATATGCATCGATGCCCAGGGTCGATTTGCCCGAAGTAACAAAATGGCTGCTGCAAGCACCCAAGATCGCCCGGGACACGGCACCCTTCTACTGGACATACCTCGACTGCCCTGCCGACGGCTCCATCTTCTTGACATGGCAACCGACATCGCGCCGTGGCACCGAATTTGCCAGTGATGGATACATATGGGCGGGACCTGAGCTTTCCTTCCAGCATAACGCAGGCAACGGCTTGGTATGGCACCCCGGGGATTGGGACGAGGTCTGTAGTGCGTATGGCGCCGTGCCTGACTAACCATGGGCGACAGATTCTCGATATTCATTTCCAGAGAACCGGCTACAGAATGGGTGAGCAGATCGCAATACACTCGAGACGGCGCTTCCGCCTTTGCCCTTCCCAAGCACCCGTCCCAAACCTCCCCCAAGTCGACCCTAACCTCTGGATCGTTCACTACGGACCGGCCGAAAAGAACGATAGGATACCCGTCAACCACATTGGTATCCCGCCCATCATGCAGCCCATTCTGAACTTCCGTCAACACTTGTTTCAGATGGGCCAGATCGTCCGAAAGGAGTTTATGCTCTCCGATCGCGTCAACTGGCCCCAGATTCCCTTCCCCCAGCGTGGCCAGTCAATGTATGCGCCGCCAATGCCACAACGTCACGTCCCTCAGACCATGGCTTATCCCCCACACGCTGGCCCGACAATTGGGCCCACACCAAAGAGAAGGGGAGGGCATACTCCGGGCGGCCACCAAGGCCAGATAATGGGTGCGCCTTACAGCGCTGAGGCGGCATTTGATGATGAGGAGGATGTTTCCCGCGGTGATATGTTTGATCATCTCAGCCCGCGTGAAATCAGCATGGCTCGATACCAGCAAAATCACGAATGGATGGAGGAGATTTTGTCCTCGCCGTATCGCATTGGCCAGATTGAGGCCTCGGATCTCGGCCTAGGGCGGAAAGGCGAGCTCGCCTCACTCACGGAGGGCATTTTCGAGGCCCAAGGCGCCGATGCATTGGTTTCCGGGCCCAAAAAGCCATATACTGGTCAGCTCGACCCCGGCTTGGCGGAGGAGTTCCGCAAGCGAGTGACCCAGCGAAACGACGCTATGAGGGCCGAGATTGATGAGATGAAGGCACAGCATGCGAAACTGTTGGCAAGGTTCAAGGGCAACGCCGCAATTAAGCATGCGGAGCAAGAGCTGCGTGCGGCTACTCAGGGCACGGGCACCGAATTCTGGCGGCTCGAAGGAAAGCTGAAGGATGACGAAGAGGATGGCGGCCATTGGAACCAGAAGGCGTCCAGATCGCTTGAGGAAATTGTAGCGAGTGTTGAAGAACTGGTCGGCAAGCGCGCCGTGGTCGTCAGCGACGTCCATCGTGTTCAGGACGGCGGCTATCAGCAGCCGGCCCCCGAACCGGAACTCATGCAACCGCAGCCCCAAGTGCCGGGAGGCGCTAATCTCTCAGGCGTCATGTCCCGGCAGCCATCGCACGCCGGGTCCGGCATGATGATGATGGGCGACTCTGACATCGACATGGGCGGCACAGCAGCTGGTCTCCTGAATGACATGCACACCGGCTTCTCATCCACCTCGACGCCCATCAACAACTTCCCCACCCCGCAGCCTCACCTGTCCGCTATCCCCTCCACCGTGGCAACTCCTGCAAACCTCAATGTTCCCTCACCAGCCCAAGCACTACCTTCACAAACCCCTGCGCCAGCTCAACAAGACATCCAAATGGCCGACACAGAATCGTCAAAAGACGCCACCACCGCTCCCGACCAGGGTACCGGAAGCGGTGACTGGATCGTTGTTCCCAAGGACGACGCCACCCCGCCCGCCGCCATAACCACAACGCAAGCCCCAACAACCACAGGCGCCGCCGTTCGGTCCAGTAGTAAACCCGCTTCAGCAGCCGCCACGCCCGGCGACGGTCTCGACGGCGACAACAACGATTTCAGTTCACTCGGGGATCTGGATACGGCTGGGGACGCGCTGGCAAGCTATGATCCGCCAAGCGGTGACGAGCTGAATATGGACATGGAGGAGTCGGCGTTCGGAGATGCCTTCCATGGGGTGGAGCAGGCGGGCGGGATGGGAGGCGATACACCTGCTGGAGAGGGGATGTGATTTCCATAGCGGGCCTGGATACGGAAACGGGTGTAGGTTTGCGTTAGGGTGCGCTTGTTTTAGCTGGCTGGCCGTCTGTATTTGGGGTAACGGGGTCCTTGGTCCTTGGGACTGGTCAAAGGCGTGCATCAGACAGATGGTCTTTACGCGGGGCTGGTTATCGTGTTGGGTTTTTACCTTGGTCAATGATGCAGGCGGGGATCGTTGGAATGGACCTTAGGTATTCTACGTTAAATTCCGGGAATCGGATTGGTAACCGTCTGTGGGAAAGCTTCCCAACATGCTGAAAATTATAGGAAGTGATGTTGATGCGTGTGTCTGTGATGGTTAAGCCTAATAGTATCATATCGAAGTCTGTGTTCATCCCTGACTAGCATCACCCCCCAACGCGCACTTCGTCATCCTCGGGAATCTGCCCGGGACCAATCTCACTCTACCGGGCTCTAAGTTGACCCTACATCTCATGGAAAGAACCGGGTTGGAAAGACTCCCGTTTCCTTGGCCCCTAAGGACATCACCAGCCCAACTCAGATATGTAGAGATGGGGGCATATTCTGTCTCGGCATACGATCCCCTGGCTCTCGATGATTATATAGCTGCCGTAACATCCATTCTGCGATATATATGCTCACCGGTTCCAGTGAGCCAACGCAACATCAGCGGCCCTCACGCTAAGATGATGCTTCAGATCCCACCTAAACCTTGGCAGTTATACACTGCCTCCCTACCTCCAGGAATCACAATCTCATATCAGCGGACATCGCATTTCACGCCTCAGCTCAGCTGTAGAGTAGCTGTGCATTCGGTCACCGGTAAATGCCGGCAGTGCTAGGTCACTTAATGTGTCATTGAACTAACCTTCCAAGCTGAACGGATCGACGCCAATGACTGCTGAACAGTCAACAATCAAGAGTGAGCTGACTGGGTGTTGCTGATTCAGGACATGCTGTTTCCACTTGGCCCGTCACTTGCGAAGCTCCCATATAGCTGTGCTACAGTACATCGCCCGGCCCTTGGTATCATAGCCAGCCTTGTCCTTGTCAAGTTCACTTGGCGGAATTCATTCAGAAAGAACTGCCTCTATGACACATGATCATGTCCTTGGAAGCAGTCATTTTCCCTGCCTGGCCGTCCCGTTTCTGATAAGCTCAAAGCCCTCAAAGCAAACCACGCCAGAAATGCCCAATGGAAAGACCCCGCCGACCCTTTAGAACTTGCTGAACTTCTTGACTGCCTTGCCGGTCCGGGGAAGCACACGGAGAACGTTGAACCGCACCTGTTTTTCGGTCTGTTAGTCGTCATACCGGATAGCGGCCCAGAAATCCGCCGAAGGGTAGCCAGGCATTGCTCGAATCTCGGAGACATACAGTCTTGCTCAGAGGCCTGCACTGGCCAACGGTAACCTGGTCACCCTCCTCAACACGGAAAGCCGGGGAAACGTGCGCAGCGAGGTTCTTGTGGCGCTTCTCGTAACGGTTGTACTTGGGAATATAGTGGAGGTACTCGCGGCGAATGATAATGGTACGGTGCATCTTCGTGGACACGACGGTGCCGGTCAAGATACGGCCGCGGATCGACACCATGCCGGTGAAGGGGCACTTCTTGTCTGCAGGGAGAAAACACCAGTCAACCACTGTTCCCTATCCCAACACAACCCATTCCTCTTGCAAAACCCCCAGAAGTCGGCGAAAGATCGATTTCGTCGCGGGCGATCGGAACGAGTCGTTCGAACGGCGGGGAGCGCGTCTGTGTTTCGCAACATACCGATGTACTGGCCCTCAATGGCCGTCTTGGGGGTCCGGAAACCCAGACCAACGTCCTTGTACCATCTCCGACCACCCTTTCCCGGCCGGGCGGACTTGACCTTGGTCTTGCTGTTAAGGAAGACTATGTGGTAACCGTCGTCAGCGCCCGCCCAATCGACGATCCAATCCCCTGCTGTCGGACAAAACAGCCGCCCCGAGGAATAACTCACTGTGCGGCTGCTTCTGGAAAGCACGCTCGCTCTGGACGGTCAGTTCGGTAGCCATCTTGTCGGTCTGGCGTGGGCCAAGATATGCTGTTTGTCGAGGGAACGGGTTGGTGTCGAAAGTTACAATTTCGCAGCCCCGGAATTTTGCCAGTTGGGGGTTGATTTTTGGTGGCTCCAATGAGAAAAAAGTGTGCATGCGCCACACCTGGGCCACCTTCAATGCTTGACGCTGGAAGGAGGTACGTACCGCACTCATGAGAAGCACGAGCCACATGAAATGCGAGAAGCGGGAGTGGGGCCGTTCACCTGCATCGGAGTGTTGTATTTACATACATCAGCGTTGTTTGGCCAATTAAGACCCGGTAAACAGGTTGCCCCTCCGGGAAGACGGCCTGTGTCGCGCTCGCAATGTCCTGGTCGCGTCAAGGTCAAGATACCTGATTCCACCGTCACCTCTTTCGGCGCGAGATATCCAGACATTAGCCCAACTCAATGGTGTGAAGATGGCCGCACAGGACGAAGCTACGCTTGCGGCGACGCGTCGGACACGCAAGTCCATTGGAGGCGGACCCACGACGCGCCGAAGTATCGACAAGGAGAATGCGTCGACCGATATGAGCAGCGCCGGTGCCGGCGCTCGAAAGAAGTCTCGAAGCAAAAGCATGGGACCCGGTGGTTTCGATGCCCTTAAGACGGGCAATGCCAACCGCAGAGCTGTGAGTTTCTATGTCCTGCCGCGAAGAACCCAGGGGCTTGATTGCTGACTTACGCTAGTCCATTGCTGTTCCAACCCCTCGATCGATTCTCAAGCCTACGATTCCGCTTATACCAGAGATTCCGTCCTATAAGCCGAAGCACGCTTCAGGAAACAACGGTGTTGGGTCCGACGCCGGAGGGACTAAGGTTGCCTTACGGACTGAGGAAGAACAGCAAGCGGCTGCGCGGGAGCGGAAGGAACGAGAACGTGCCCAGTTAGAGAAAGAGATCAGCGACCGGAGAGAGGCGAGGAGGAAGTCACTCGCGAACCGCCGTGTATCCTTTGCGGCAGAGGCCACGCTGCATACTTTCCACGAGATCGAGTTCATGCAAGACTCGACCACCTCTACCGATTCGACGCGCCGAGCATCTTCGATCGCCGGACAGTCTCAACAACATCCCAGCTCGGACCCGCCTTCAACGCCTCCCGATCATGGCCAGGACCACGCGGCCGAATCCCCGTCACACCAGAGAGATGTCTATCAGAGGCAACGGCGGCGGAGCTCTGCCGCGTCATCAATGTATGAGAGCGACGAGGCCGACAGCGTTGCTGAGATACAGACAGAGGAGCTGACAGGCTCCGATGACTCGGACGTGGACGGGACCGTGATGACAGTAGAAGCTGAAGAGATGACGTCGTCATCATTAGCATCAGCGGCGTCACCTCGGTCTGCAGGTAGCCCCGGTTCTACTGGAAGTCTAGACGAGAACCTCCGGCTGGCAGCTCGACGGGCTGTCACTCAGAGCCTCGACGAGGATGAGGAAGTTATTGCGGGCTTTGCTGGGTGGGGAAGGAAGAATGCTCCGCAGGAGAACGTCGCTCAAGGCACCGCCGCGGAAGTTCGTACCCCGGACCGCCGTACCGATGCTGGTGATGAAGGGTCAGACATGGAGATGGACATGGACATGGATATGATGAACGCTGTCGGAGGTATCCTACGCCACCAAAGTGCGTCACCCGACAAGAACGACGAAATAAACGAGGATCTGTCCATGGACATAACTTCGGCATTGGGGGGAATCCTTTCCAAAGCAAAGGCATTCCTGCGTCGCAAGTCAGTCGTGCCCAGCCCCCGGTCGGAGGCAGGAGAGTTCGGTGAGCAGACCATGGACTTCACGACGATGATTGGAGGCATCGAACAGAGCGGAGCTCCTGATAGCAGTCACGTCGACCCCGACATAGATGGCAACGAAGACATGTCTATGGAATTCACTACCGCGGTCGGAGGAGTCCTGTCGGGTGGCTTCTCCAAGGATGATGCTCAAAACAGTCGGCGGCAAACAATGGCCGCAGAAGATGGAAACGAGGAAACCGTGATGATGGACATGACAACGGCCGTCGGTCGGATCCTGCCAGCGGAAGCGGAGGTGGACGAAGATGGACACCAAACAATGGGGATGGACATGACGGTAGCCGTGGGAGGCATCATAAAATCTGCGACTGGACCGGAGGCACGTTCCGCTGCCAGGAAGGTCATGGAGCAAGAAGCTGATGAGCCGGACTCCACGACAACTGCCAGAATCGCAAACTCCCCAAAGCGACAAGCACCTACCGTTCCAGACGAGAATGCTGACCCTGGGCTCTCAGCGTTCCGAGGCAAGGGGCTCCGTCGCACTCCGCCTCGTGAGCCGTCGCCGGGTGCGAGGTCGTCAGCACAACCCAGTAGTTCCCCGATGAGGCAGAGTCCTTCTCCCGTGAGAACCACGGCACAGGCACAGCGAAGCCCTACGAGGACGCCGCCGTCGTTGGCCGCCAGCCTCCCTAGTTCACCCATGCGCAATCTCTCCTCCCCGGCTAAGGGCACACCACGCTCATCTTCCAAATCAAGACTCTTCCATCAAAATCCCAGCACCGGACTCAGCACCCCTCGGGTCGTTTTGACGCCACAAGGCCGACGACTATCCGGTGTTGGTGCTGACCGGCCTGGCTTGGGCTCCCCGCGGGTTGCAGAGATCTTCGACCGCAGAGAATCTATCGGAGAAGCAGCTACCGACTTTGTGCCGAGCTTACCTGCCAATCCTCGCCGGAATGTTGCTTTTGCAGACCCACGGGAGCTGGAGGCCGAAATTGACAGGGAGCGCCGGGATGAACAGGAGAAAGAAGATCGCGAGGGGACTCTCACTCTAAAGGAGATGATCCAAGGGCTTAGTCCCAAAAAGAATCCACTCCGAGGGCGGAAGAGCCTCCACGTCGGCAGCGCAGTAGGCCTCCTCGGGAAGAGGCCTGTGGAGCTTGACGATGATGAGGACTCGGAGGGACCAGACGGTGTTAAGCGGCTCAAGGGCCACCAGGGGAGTCCGGTCAAAAACATCAGACTCCAGTCGCCGCCCTCCAAAGCCGAGACGACTACTGGCAGGAAGACACGGCCCAGCATCAGATCAATGCAAAGCGCGAATGCGCGCGATGTCACGCCCACTGTTGCAAGCTCACCACAAAGAGCGGCAACGCCCGCGAGTCAAGGCCGGCTTAGAGATAACGGCGATGACCAACCAAGGAACACAGCGGATTATGAGCATACTCTCCCTATGGATGACGCGGAGGTGCAACCTGAGGATGACGGAGACCGCATCCATCTACAAGATTTCTTGAACATGACAAGTATCCGCTTCATGGAGTTGACGACGACCAAGAGGCGACATACTGTCGTTACAAGCGCGCCTAGAGGCAGCACAGCCGCCGAGAGTAAGGACGACCTGTCTTTAGAGAGATGCGTGGTTGCTGGTGCGTGCACGGTCCCTATGTTGGAGTTGTATCAGCATGTAAGTCAATCATCTCGTGATCTAGGAAAGGGATGTTGCTAACCTGGCACAGTCTTGTCGCGAGCTCAAAAAGTATATCTCGGAAGGGCGCCGCATTGTCCGGGAGATCGAGACCGAGACCTTTGAGGAGAACCCTCCTCTCTTCCGAGAGTACATGACGGCATCGCCCGAGTTCAAGATCCTCATGGACAATCAGTTCAAGAATGTGAAAACTCACGCGAGGCTGCTCAGCAAGGCCATGTGGTATGAGTGGCGAATGAAGCTCCAGGACGGACTCAAAGAGGGCCTTCTCAAGACCGCGGAGGGCATGGACAACGACGATAGGTTGCTGGCGAAGCAGCAGGAACTGCTTGCGTCGGTTCTTCCTGGCATGGTCAAGCGGCTCGAGGCACTCGAGCAGGAGCGAGACGATCTTGAGGCTGTCGCGGAAGAGCTTGCCGATTGCGACGCGAAGGATCTCGAAGACGCTCGAGATGAGCTCACGGCGGTGGACAAGAGCATCGCCGAGAAGGCCAAGAAACTTGAAGAGCTTCGTAAAGAACTCGATGAGTCCGTCGAAAGCGTCGAGAGCCTCACGCAACAAAAGCAGCAATATTTGGAGGAGATCAGACAAGCCGACAAGATCCGCGAGGAATGCCGGGGATGGTCATCGGAAGAAATCAACAAGTTCAAGGGTGAGCAGGGATCCACACACTAGTCCACGCGAAGAGAGCATGTGCTAACATCACTCAGCTCAAACCGATGCCATCGAGAAGCGACACGGGTGGGCTATCTCCTCCATCTCAGATACGACCATCACAATGCGCTACAAGCGCGAAATAGAACTCGTCTTCGACATCACATCTCTCCAGCGGCAGCAACAACAACAACAACGAAATACATCAATCGACCTGCGATACGTTGCCGAGACGCCGTCACGCTGCCCCCCAGAAAAGGAATTCTTCCTGCACCACATCCGCGAACATATCCGCTCCCACGCCAAGACCGCTACCCGCCCCAGCCGCTTGCTGAGAATGGTCAGCTCAACATGGGATAAAGCCCAGGCGGTGACCGAGCATATCCGACGACTGAACCTATCCTTCCCCAGTTCTGTTGCCTTGAGGCCGGATGATGACTCAGTGCGCGTCACGGCATCGGTGCTGCTGGTGCCGCTGCAGACCAAAGTTGAAGTCGTCCTAAGCCTGAGTGCCGAGGACGGCGGGGATGAGGGGCTGGAGGTCGTCGTCACGCCTGAGGCGAAGGTCGTGTATGGCGAGCAGTTCAACACGGCGAAGACGAGGGAGCTTTTGGCGGGGAGGATTGGGGGCAGCGTTGTAGGTAAGGATGTGGAGAAGAAGATGGCCTGGGATGAGGCTGTTCTCGAACTGTATGGACGGTTACTGGCGAAGGGGAAGCAGTGGCTGTAAGGAAGATGCGTGGTAGGTGCGGCAGTGCTGATTCACCGGCTGGCAGTTTGATTACCTGTGTTGTGCATGGTTGGGTTTGCATGGGCGGAAGGAATTAGGTCGGGTGATGAGGCTTGGATCTCGGACTGGCGGCAACTGGGTTGGAATGCGACATTATACCCCGTCAGGAGCAGACTTGTATCATTATCTGGGAATTTGCTTTAGATTCCATTTCCATGGTTTATACACATCTAATGTGCTGCACTTCGTCGGTGATGTTTCTGGATGGTGGTTTTGCGGCTCTGCGTTGCCATGGCAACCACCTCAACCTCACACGTTGATCTCGCGAACCTGAAGGCCGGTTGCAGAGAGCAGAATCGCATTATCCCGCATTCGAAACAAATGAAAGAAACATAGCAAGTTCAATTCCTTTAGATTTACGCCACTACTTGAGGACTTCCCATCCAGCAGTTGCCTGTCGTGGTTGCTCGCACCTTGAAGCTGATGCTGCCGCGACCAGCTCTGTTTCGGAAAACTGCCCCAGGTGGGTGAATTGCGAGAACACTGTGACTGGGCATCACCGGTTGACCAGAAAGTCATTGCAAATAAGACAGTCGCGTCACAAATGTCTTCCGTTGAGTAGCCTGTTCAAGCTTTTTTGGCGATGCTCTCGCGAATGCCAAGACTTTGCCCCTGAATCGTCCCCGTCGGTCAACAATGCTCGGCTGGATGGAGTACCCGTCCCACAGAGCATTTTCATGAAAAGAAAGGAAGGAAATACAAGATTTCTTCACTGTATGTATGTACTGATGTAGGCGTTCGTAAAACCGTGTTCGTAAATCTTCGGGGAAGCGTGTTGCCCTGGCTTGTGTTGCCCTGGCTTTGAGAAACGAGGCCCAAGCTGTCGGATTCGAGAAGTACTAACACACGCAGCTCATTTTAGACAATCCTCAGTGGTAGGGTAACTCAGTGACATTGACGAGCTGTCTGAGGAAAGGTCTTGTCTGTCACGGCGGATTCCATAAGCCAAGGTTCATGCTCACCGGCGCCGCGTAGGATAACGAAGTGTGTTGACAGTATTTCTATCAAACCTACTATCAGGAACCCCGTTTGGATACTGTTGTCTTTGATACTGAGATGGAACAACAATTCCGCTGTGTCTAAGTCTATGTTTCCTGCCCAAGTGCCTCGGTGGATGAGTAGGAGTCGTTGGGCAGGAATCGACCTCGTCGAGTGCCATGATCTGGATATTTTCGAAGGGAGACTCGAAGAACAATCACAGCATGATTCTTTTGCAGCATAAGGGGAATTCATTGTGTCTATCTCTGTATTTCCCTAGCTGACAGCATAATGATCGCGAAGGTGATGGGCAGTTAGTAGTGATGGAAGGTTGGGCGGGACAAAACACCATGATTCTGGCGGGCAGCACATCGCCAGTGGCCTCTGATCACGGTCAATATTTCATCCCAACCCTGATGTGTGAGTCATAACATGCTGCCAAAGTGAAAAGGTGCTTTCCTGTTGTGCGAAAATCACGCTCCTATTGTCGTGCGCCGTGAATAGAGCGTGAATAGGCGCGCTGTGCAGAGCCGGCGTGGATTCTGCCCCATGTATTCGCTTTCGCAGTTTTTCCGCAACTATAAATGCCCTTCCACACTTCCTCCTCTGCTCCACAACCTCTTCTTTCATCAGGTCAGAATCCAGTTTTCGAGTGTCACAACAATCTTCCATCGGCAACATTGCAAGCTTTTGTGGCAGCATGCCAAAGAACGATTGTTATTTTCTCGCAGATACAAGCTCTTTCTCGACGAGTAAGTAGTATATTTCTTCCTATGTTTTCTTCCCTCCATCCATCGTGGCATTCCCTGGGTTTCACCCGTCGTTTGGGTCGGTCGGTCAACATCAACGCAGAGGGCTGACATTGCGGCGGCGACTTGGCTTACAGAAATGGATTCGCCGATTCTTGCTCTCGCCCTCGTGGCGCTCGTCTTCATTCTCGCTGTCGCCGGCGACGCGGTTTCGGCTGCGTTCGCCAACGGTTTTGAGATGATGAGCGAGCTCATCAAGGAAGGACGGACGGTCGTCACCGGCGTCCAACTTATTTTCATCAGTAAGTGATATGTTCCTCCCTCATCACCAAGGAAGAAAAGAAAATAGAAAAGGAAAAAAGAAAAGGAAAATGCCAGAAATCGATCAAATCGCTGACTTGTCCGCTAGACCTGTTCGTCGCCAGCATGCTGGCACCATATTTGGTCTCTCTGTGGGGAAGCCTCCCCACGGTCGCCTCCAGGGCCCGTCAGGTCCTGGAGTCATCAATTGCAGGAACCACTCGTCGGGCCAATCTGGCTCGCGAGTCGGCCATCACCGTTGCCTGGGGGTACATCAACGCCCTCAAGGCTACAACGCTTGCTGGCATCCTCTCTTGGGTGTCCGGTCGTCTCGTGCTCCCTCTCCTGCTTTTCGTTGCCCGTCCATTCGTTCCGGCGATTCTCAGGAAGTACTTCCTGTGGAAGAACTGGGCCATGGACCGCGCGGAAGACTTCGTGAACTACGTCTGCGTCGACATGGAGAAGCGAGCTGAGCGACGCCGTGTCCGTGAGGCGCGGGAGCTTGCGTTGGCGGCGCAATTGACGAAGCTGGAGCAGCTCAACAAGGCTAACGCCAAGGCTTATCGGAACGCTGTCGAAGCCTACCAAGAGGGCACTCGCTCTGTTGGTTGGTCACACGGGAAGTACGAGTACCTTCGGCCGGCGCCTCAAGCTGCTCCCGCTGCGGCCGTGGTTCCCGAAGATGGGCCCGTCGAAAGACTCGGTCTCTGGACCCGGCTCTGCCAACGGATCGATATCAACGTCTACTGGATCAACCAATCCATCATCCGAATTGATTCGGCGATGGCGAGGAACAAGGACAGCATCGCTGTCCTTGAGGTTCAGCTAGCGTCCCGGTCCAAGGAGCTCGAGGCCATCCAGGACAAGATTCTCGACTGCAGAGCGCAAGCGATGCTGACGTGGCGGAAGGCACAAAGTGTCCCAAGCCGCGCCATCATTCGCCCAGCCCGGCAGATCGAAGAAGAGTCGACTCGCCCGTCAGAGGACGGAAGTTTACACGAGAGGGTCCAAGCCGCGAACCGTCGCGCGCTGGCCATGCACCGTAAGAGCGCTCTCGTTACCACCGCCACCACCACCACCACCACCACCACCATGGTTACCACCACTAACACGGCGTCGGTACACGCTCCACCTGCCGACGTTCCCACCACCTCCACGACCTCCACGACCATCGCCACCACGATCGCCGAGCCTACCCCCTCGGCAGTGGTTCACGAAGTTCCCCCCTCCTCGCCGACACCCGAGGAGATACTAACTATCGCCGCGGCTACGCCGCTTCCCCGCACGAAGGAGGAGATCGCCATCGAGAAGGCACACGAGTCGATCAAGCAGAACTACGCATAGAATGCGCAGATCCTTGAGAAGCACGAGCGTCTTCTTGCCGATCTTCGCCAGGAGGAATCAGAACGGGTCGCACACGTCGCTGCCGAACACGAGGCCCGAAGGGCCCAGCATGAGGAGGAACGGCCTTACCGCTTCATGGCGCGGCGGTATTACCGCCTTCTCAAGGCTGCCAACGCCGCAGGCACGAGACCCCCACCGTTCACCCAATGGTGCACCGAGCAGATGCAGGCCGAGGCGCAACTGCATGCTCGCGCCGAATTCGAGCGGCGCATCAGAGAGGAGCTTCGCGGCGCGACCGAGACCCGCGTCAAGTCTGCACTTGCCGAGGAGACGCGACTCAAGGACCTGCTGAACGATGAGGAAGCAGACACGGCCGCTCTGCCCCAGCCGTCATCGACGGGGAAGGCACTGGCTGCTGTCGACGTCGTCGCTGAGGAACGGGAGAAGACGGAGCCGGTGGTGCCCGCCGACGAACCCGCCACGGACGACGCAGCCATCGAGCCCCAGCCATCATCGATCGGGAAGGCCGTGGCTGACGAAGCACCGGCAACCAAGCCCAAGTCCGCGAGGAGGAGGGCCATCGGACCCAAGCCCGTCAGGGGGAAGGTCCGGAGGGTTGTCCGGTTTATCATCCCCAAGAGATCCCAGCCTTCATCGAAGGGGAAGGACCAGGGTGATGAAGGGCTCGCGAACGACGAGCCCATTAACGTGGACGATGCCGATCTGGCTTTTGAGCTGGACAAGCCGTCCCAAGAGTCGATCGCCGACGAGCCGACGCCTGAGGTGGAGCAGGCCGAGGCCGACACGATCGCCGACGCACCCGAGCCTTCATTGGAGGGGAGGGTCGAGGCTGATCAGGTTCCCGCCGAGAAGCCTCAGACAGCGGTGCAAACGACGCCCGCTCAAGAACTCATAACCGACGAGTTCATCATGGACGACGTAGTTCCGGCGCAGATGGAGCAGGTGGGACTCCCTGAGCAGGACAAGCCGTCCCCCGCCGACGGATCGATCAACGGTGAGCAAATGCTCATCGACGAATCGACCACGGCGCACGACTATCTCGCCAATGTTATGGACTTCGAGACCTTGTATGAGGAGGAGAGGCCTGCGGCAGACGTCGAAATGGCCGTCGACGAACCGGAGCCTGAGGTGGAGCAGGTGGCCGGGCACGAGGCGGACCATCATATGGAGTGGGAGACCTCGGACAGGCACCACGAGGAGGAGCAAGCCTGGATTGCACAGCAAGCCAGGTTTGAGGAGGACCAGCGACGGAGGGAGGAGGAGGACCGGGCCCTCGAGGCCTTGCTTTACGCAAGGCTTACTACCGAGGACGCCGGGATGCCCGACGAGACTGCTGCCGAGTCCGCATTCGCGGAGGAGGCTGAGGCCCAGTCCACACCCGTGGAGGAAGCCGATATGCAGTTCGAAGGGTACGACTTCGACCCCGTCCTGGGCGAATACGTCGCCCAAGAACCCGACGACGCCGACGCCGACGACAACACGATCCCGTCATTGGGGGACGACGAGGATATCTTAACTGTGACATCATCGGAAGCCCGATGGTTAGCCGGCGGAGACTCGGAAGAGGGGGAGGCCGGCACTGCCACCCAGAGCGCGACCCACGAGGCCGAGCCAGAGACCGCTACGGCGGAGGAGGCGACGCCCACCGGGCCTGCGGCGGGGACCAGCGCCAGCCAGGCGACGCAAACCTTCACTTTCGGTCAGCTGGGCCAACATCCGACAAGCCCGGAGTCCGTCGAGCCGGTGACTCAGTTCGTCTTCGGGGCGGACCCACCAGCGACAACGGGGGAGGTGCAGCCGGTGTCTCAGTTCGTCTTTAGGGCGGACTCATCGGCCCCAACCCCAACGGACATTCGTCTCCAATCGTCCGCGCCAGCTACCCCCACTGCAGAGGGGAAGGTGCTGCGTCCTCGCGGTGTGAGGGCCAGCAAGGAAGCGAAGCAGAAGGCGGCGGCGGAGATCCGAGCGATGGAGGCCCAGCGCGAAGGAGGAGGCTCTGCGAGCATTGAGCGAGGAGGAAGCTCAATGGGTCCGGGAGCAGGAAGAGGAGTGGGGAGCCGAGGTCCTGAAGGAAGCCGAATCCAAGGGGGAGGAGAAGGCGACGAAGACCAAGGCTGAGTTGAAGGAGGAAGCCCGCGCCAAAGCCCGCGCCGAGTTCAAGAAAATGAGGAAGAACGGCAGAAGCCTGCGGGAGCCTACCGCAAGGCGGTGGAGTCGCGTGCGACCCACGAGACGATCTTCCGAGAGGCTGCACCCGGCGAACCGGCTTGGTTCGACACCCGCGCAAACGAAGCGCGGCGCGAAGCTGAGGTCGCCCTAGCCATGAGCACTGCCGCCGAGGAGGCTCGGCGGTCGGCAGCTCAGGCTCCGGCGCCCGAAGCGGAGGACGAGGTGATCTGGTCGGACTCTGAATAGGCTCATTGTCTCGACAACATCTCGGGTGAAGAACCCTTAACAGCAAAGGCCACTGGAGGGGGAAAGGCTCAGTGTGCCCAAGCAAGTGCGAGGCCCTCACGATAACCGGACATCAGATACGCAGAGCGGCATTGGGATCCCCTGGACGTATGACTGGGACGGGAGCATCATCAGTCTCTCTGGGTATAGGTCGGCGGGTGGGCCAGAGAGAGAGCAACCGTTCTTGCAGCGTACCGACTCTATTCGTCCCGTGCAAGTGGAGGATAACGCCGGGCAACATTGGACCCTGGACGCACAACACGGAGGCATTACCACTCTTTCTGGGTATAGGTCGGTGGGTGGGCCAGAAAGAGAGCGACCCTCTGTTGTTGCGTGCCAGCAACTCTGTTCGTCCCGTGCTATTTACTGAGGGTTCAGGGGTTAGGATCAACGCCGGACAACTTTGGAACCTGGGCGCATCATCGACGCGAGCACCATCACTCTTCCTGGGTTAGGGTAGCGGAGGTTGGGCCAGGAAGAGAGCGAACGTCTTTTTTTGTGTCTCAGCAACATTGTTTTGTCTGAGCTATTTACCGAGGTTTCAACCTCATCCAGCCACTTGTTCCCCTCGGAGTGTTGGCACTGTCGTTCGCCCCGACAGTCCGCACCGACATTACGCTCGCAGCACCGAGGTCACCGCGCCCAGCAGAGCCGGAACGGGGACCTCGCACCAACACGCCATCGTCGAAGCCATCCTCGATTTCGTCGCCCTCGATTTTCTCCCATTCCAGCATCGGGGCCTCGCTCGACAGGCGCGTTTTTAGTCGATCTGCCAGCTTCAGAGGAGACAGAATCTTGAAGTTCCGGACGAACTCAGTCCCCTCGGCACCCCCAAGAAAGCTGTGCAGCGTCCCGTGCGACCAGCGACCCATCGTCGACTTCGGCTTGCTGATCTCACCATGGTCCTCATCTCTCGGACTCCCGGTCGGCGGCGTAGGCGAAGAGGAAAATGTCGGCTCAACAGATCGACGGTGGAGCTGATCACCGATGAGAAGCCGCCACAGATTCTGGCCGATATTGCACATATCCTCGTACGGGTCCTTGTCGCCAAACCAAACACCTTGCGAGCAGCACGCCCAGGCGATATCATACGCCAGCAGAGACGCCCCTTCCAAGAAGAACGCATAGGCGGACGGATCTTCCTTGGCCAGTGTCGGAAGCGGCTTGTCGATAAACAAAGGACGAGGCCGCGGCACATGTCTCTGCTCCCCATCATCCGTCACAGTCGCGAGTTGCGACGCCAGCGACCCCGGAAAATGCACTTCTCCATGCTTATAAGATGACGCAAGCGAGAAGATGGTTGGTCGCGGGTAGTCAGCATGGGGGTTTGTGATCTCTGCGGGCAACCGAATACCCAGATAATGCGAGGCCAGCACCAGAATATGGGCAATGTGCGCAAAGGACGTCGATATCACCTCGGGCGACAAACCTGCCAGCACTGTCAGTCAAGAACCAACAAACAACCTCAACTTCCCCTCGGGCAGCAGCAGCAAAGCAAACTTACTATTCATGGCGTGAAGGTCAAAAATCTCGACTCCGCCAATCTCATATCGCTTGACGCTGCCCTTCTTGAACTGACGAAGACCATACAACCTGGCGGATCCCTCGCACAGAAAAGCCCTTGTGTCGGCCATGCTGTCGGCGCTGCGATTCCACTTGTACCTCAGTCTCTGCGTGGATCGCTGAACCTCGTCCAACTGCCTATTCCATCTAACCCGAGTACCAGCCGAGACCGACGCCAGATCTGACCTCTTTCGAGCCATGGCATCCTTCTTCGCCGCAATCTCCCGTCGCGCCGCCTGGATCTCCCTCCTCAACTGGTCGGCCTGCGCAATGATCTGGCTCGTTCGGTCCACGGAAGCCGCCTCTTCAGCTCTCAGCCAGTCGACATGGGCACTCGACTTGGCTTTCTGATTCTGCATCACTTCTCCCTCACTCGGCAAGGCGGCTTCAACCCGGCGCTCGACATCTTCAGTCTCGATCAGCGCTCGGGCGTACTCGACCCGGCTCTCATACAGGCAGTTCCTCGCATCGACTGCACAAAGAAACGGCAGTCTCTTCGCGTGGTGCGGACGATGACAAATGCTGCAGTTCATCCCGGCGTCGTCGCTTTATCACTGAATTCTCGGCGGCTTTAAAACCTTGTGCCGTGAACTTTGCGATGTTCGGCCAAGGGACAGAACAGGCAGCAGGCGCAGACGGAAGCGGCCTTTAATACTTCAATTGGTGGCGGCCTTGCATTTCCGTTGTGGCGCAATCCACACCATTCGGGCGAAAACTATCTTTGGCTTCCGAGAACGAGACAGAACTGGTCTAAAAAAGCAAGAACCAGTCGGGCGTGGAAGCTTGAAGAGCTCGGGTGACTTCAAATCTCGAGTCACCTGAATCGAAGTCTCACAGGAACAAAAGGGTAGGACACCCAGGTCTTATCGCTCCCGCGTCATCACCTTGCTAACTTATCGCGCTGCAGCCTGAGAACCCTTCTGCCCCGGGTCTCCACACCTCGCTTCTTGGCGAAGAAGCTCACCAATCAATCTCTCCTGCTTCGGCACTCGGTCGATCATCCCCGCGAACCGCTCGGCTTCTCTCATTCGCGACGCGCTCTCATAAAAAGCCGTTGCCAACTCATCACCATCTGCACGAAAGGCAGCTACACCAATCAGCCGTCATATCGGGCGTGGGATTGATCAAAAGCATCGAGGCCCCTCGAGCATGCGCCAGTCATGAAAGCGGGGTCAGAAACTGCATTTCTGTCTCGTCAGGCCCTAAAATAAGAGCACCCCTCTCGGACCGACTCAGGAAGATTACCGGGACACACCTTCCATCTCAGTCAGTGTCGTCGCCGACTCGCTTTATTCAAGCAACTTAAAACAATCAACAATCTGCAGTCTCATGGCCAGCACGTCGCCTCATTCATCTTCCTCCTCCAAGACGTCCGGAAACGTGTCGCCAGCGAAGACACCCGATTCTCCCATCCTTCCTGCTCTACAGGCGGAGGCGACCCGAAACAGTCCTCCGAAACCTGTACTTTCCGACATGATGGATGCTCAGAACACAAATTCCAAGCCTCAGGGCGGTCGCGCCCAGGTCAAGACGCCAGAACCACGCCAATCCAAAGAACGCATGAACAGCCAAAAAGATACCGCTGAGAGATCGCCCAGCACACCTGGACATCTGGCGCCGTTTGACTGGGACGAATTTGAGGCTCGCTATGAGGAGGCTCTTGCGGATGCTAATCGCAATGAGCAGGAGCTTCTCAAAGAATTTGAAGAGCTTGTCAAGGTGAGTCGAAATACTGACATTGAATTTGAAGCCCGTAAACCTGTGCTAACACCGTCGCAGTTCTTCAACGTCTGGGCCTCTGCTGCCTCGGTCCGTGACACTGAGCGCGGAGTGAAACGCCTCCAGACCAGAGAGCGATACGTCAAGATCGCAGAACAGAGCTTGTCACAGAAGAAGAAACACCGTGAGTCTTGTCCTCTCTCATGGCTGCAGCTCTCTAACTCACAATCACCAGTCACAGAGGTTGTCCGTGCTTTTCAGAGCGCCCTGGCACTCCTGAGCCAATCCTAGCCTCATCCACATCAGAGGACGGCTGGCCTTATGACAAAAAAACTCACATGAACTTTCTCTGCGGCGGAACCTGTCATCAAGAGCTATCATCATGGCTAAGGGGCGCCTTCACGGCCAGACATCTCCTATCGCGCATGGTTGGGGCCACAGAT
Organism: Achaetomium macrosporum; assembly: GCA_033296875.1. Taxonomy (NCBI): domain Eukaryota; kingdom Fungi; phylum Ascomycota; class Sordariomycetes; order Sordariales; family Chaetomiaceae; genus Achaetomium; species Achaetomium macrosporum. The sequence goes on from MU860159.1 coordinate 43,302, forward strand.
CATTGCTGGCGGCAAGGCTCTTCTAGCAGACTCATGAGCTGGGGTGCTGGGCATCCTTTTCTGAGCTCTGAAGCGAAAATCAACGCTTTCTTCCAGACAATTCCTGAGCTCAGCTCGCCTGCCCCGCCCACCAGCCAAAACCGCCGACCATTTCTTCCACAACCCACCTGCCCCGCCCACCAGCCAAAACCGCCGACCATTCTTCCACAACCCACCTGCGCCTCTGAAAAACACACTTTCCATGAAACTCGACCAAAAGAAATCACACACCAAAAAGAAAGAAACCAAACCTCTCAAATAAGAATCAACAGAAAAGAAAGAAAAGAAAACCAAAGCCATCTCCAAGCAACCAGCAAGCCCCGTCATCTCGGCAGTGAAATCACCATCACTCGACTTACACGGTCTTCACTTACACGAAACACGTGATCGACCAGCGAAACTCCAAGTCTGGCCATTCACGATCCAAAGTTTGGTCACCCATCAACCGAACGCGGTAACCGTCACGTTACTCGCGCCGAGATGTCGGGCATGTCATTTAAAGTGCCTCAAATCAGCCAGGTTGGTTTGCAATAAGTCGTTGGTTCCTAAGCAAGCTGACTGACAATCTTCACAGGCTGATATGGTTGCATTCCACGAAGCGCACTTCTCCCAGTTTGCGACAGACCACTTCCAAACCCACTTCCTCCGACCCGAGCATCCGCCAGCAGAGGACACTACACACAATGCGGCCGATGACGAGGAATATTACGAAGAGGAGGATGATGGACTCGGCTATTACCCCGACGGCGTCAAACGAACCCTCACCGATGAACAAATCGCCATTTTCAGACACTCAGAACTCGAAGCTCTGCGCCGCGTGAGAGAATCTTCCAAACTCAGAAAGGAAACCACAACTACCAATTCTGGGGAAGATGCGGTGCATGACTTATCTGAAGGCGAAGTTTCATGCGCGACGCCGGTCGCCGCCACAAAGAAATCCAAAAAGCGGAAACGCGGCAAGACCAAGAACAAAAACAAAAACCCCGGGGAGCCGATCGATCTGCGCAAGCGCACATGGGATGTGGTAGACAAGGGCCTGGCCACTCTCGACTATGACGAAGAAAACAACGAGACGGTCGAGACCAGCGCGATCCAGCGACGTCGCATCTCTTACGACGATTGAGGACAACGGAGGCATACATCACACATGACACATCACATACAACACTACTCAAACCTCAAGCTCTCCTCCTCACCACTCATTGGAACTCCCAGACACCCAATTCGACTGGTCACTACTAAGGTCGCTTTGGGAAATCCCAACCAGAACCTTCACTTGCTGGATCGCCGCCCTTGATCTCCAGCCCAAAACGAGAAACATGAAACAAAAAGCATAAAATGTAAGTCCTCACCGCTTCCCCATCCGTCACGACACCCCTTCATTACTATGATGAGATCTTTCGTATCGTCATCCTTAGCCGGAACTCTGGCCGAGGGTGGCACGGCACCCTTACCCCGGAGCTTGTGCCGCCCTCCTTCGAGCCGGAACATGTCGAGTTAATCTTCTCTCTGACAAATACTTTCACTTCTCCCTCACGGTCTTGAATGCCGGCGTGGCATGGTACTATGGACAGCGCACTGACTCGTCTCTCAGGCTTTGTACACACACATAAAATGGGGGAAGAACGCAATGACCGCGTTGAAGAGAAGAATTCTTGGGTTGAAGAGTGACTTGGGGGAAAGCACTGGTTGGGGTCGGTGAAGGAATGAAAGGAAGGGGTGGCCGTCATAAACTGACGTTTGGAAGGGATGGCCGTCATAAATTGACGGCGGTGGAAAAAGACCGGTCATAAACTGACGGTCATGGATGGAGAAGAAGCGTCGTAAATTGACGCGTGAAGGGGGTTGGTGATCATGGACAGAGGTGGAACAGAATCTCATAAAGTGACGCTTGGAAGGGAAGGATATCATGTATTGGCACGGCGGCCGGGTGGATGGGTGGGAGTGCCGCGGGGTATGGAGGTCTGTCATAAAATGACGCTGGAAACATGGCATGGATGATGACCAGCCGGGTGGGTGGGTGGCAGTGCCGGTGGAAGATGGAGGTCTGTTATAAAGTGATGGATGGAGGCATGGCGTGGACGATGACCGGCCGGGTGGGTGAGTGGGAGTGCCGGTGGAAGATGGAGGCCTGTCATAAAGTGACGACGGAGGCATGGTGTGGATGATGACCGGCCCCAAGGGTGGGTGGGAGGTGGGGCCGGTGGAAGATGGAGTCGGTCTAAGAGTGACGGTGGAGGCATTGCATCATGGGCTTGGAATCTGGCATGGGAAACTGGGGTGGGGGAAAACGGTGGGGGGAAACGGCGGTACACCGCATTCTTCTCTCGAAACGCCACGGGATGTCTTCGGGTCTTGCGCAGGTGTGAACATCATGCTAACCATGAAATCTCCCCCTTGCAGGCAGCTGTGAATGGCTTCAACAACATGGCTGCGTCCTCTGGTCGACTCCTGCGCATTTGCCTGTCCCGCCGGGGTTAGTAGCCTCGGTGAGCCGGCATCGTTGGCCATCAGGGACCGAAGTGCGCTGCCATTGCCTTGCGCAGACCTGCAAGGCATCCCCAGTTTCGAGAGAGAATGCGGTGTACTTGGGGGGGTGGGGTGCGGGGGAAATGGTATATCTGAGAGATCACGGACGGGGATAATACAACGCCTGGGGGGGACACACATGCTGTAGTTGATGTCCTGCTCGTGATGTGACTGCGGATGCTCATTGCCTTGCCCTTGACTTGTTGACACGATATGATGATGCTGAGCGGCCGGCCACAAGATGGTTACTACTTCACCGAATCTGCTCCTCGCTAACCGACGAAGATGGGCTCCTCTGGGTTCGAAGCCCCCGGCAGGTGCAAAGCGTCCCTGCACATCATCATAATCCTTGAGCCGGATAGACTGGAGAAGATGCAAGCGCGGCTCTGTTCCTACCACTGTTCCATGGACACCAGACAGCTCAGTGAATGATATGGATCTTCATTCAAAGCAGGACTCATCAAGCAATCCCCCAGAGGTATTTCTATAACAGATAAACCATTGCCCTAGTCTACATGGCCGCTCGAGGGAGACTAAAAAGCCATATCAAGCCAGCTGAAAGCACCCTTCTTCGCAAAAAATTCCCGTCTAAAACTTGTACACCTGCTCGGGGGTGTAGCCCAGCTCCTTCAGAATCCCCTTCAGCTCGCCCTGGTCCTTGGGGCTCTGCTTGTTGCCCGAGATGGACTCCATCATACCCGGCGGGCCGCACACAAACACCTTGATGTTCTCGTCCTTGGGCTCCGGCAGAACCGTCTTGAGCAGCTCCTTGTTGATGTAGCCCTTGCCGCCGGTCCAGTGCTTGGGCGGGTTGTCGAGTACGTAGAAGGCGCGGAACCGGCGCGGGTAGTGGTTCTCGAGCGTCGCCAGCTCGTTCTTGAGCAGGATGTCGTCCTCGCTCACGTTGCCGAAGACGAGCGTCACCTTGGTCTGGTCGTCCGGGTTGTTGAAGATGGCGCGGCACAGCTGGAACATGGGCGTGATGCCCGTGCCGCCCGCGATCAGCGCGATGTGCCGGTGCTTGTTCGGCGACCAGGGGTACTTGGGGATCGGGCCCTTGACGTCGAGGCGCTGGCCCGGCACCATGTCGTGCAGGTGCGTGCTCATCGGGCCGTTGGGGTATTTCTTGACCAGCAGGTCCATGTAGCCCTTGGCGTCTTCGTCGCTGATGGGGGTGTAGGGGCGGATGACGGGCTTGTCCGAGTCGTTGGGCGTGAACTTGGTCAGGATGGCGCTGGCGATCTGCAGGCCCGAGACCATGTCGTCCTCGGGCAGCCGGAAGCGGAAGCGCTTCGAGTTGTGGTTGACGATCTCGACTTCCTCGAGCTTGAGGCTAACCCAGCCCTGGTCGCCGCCCGTGAGCGCCTTCTTGACCTCGCCGGTGGACAGCTTGTCGGCTGCGGCGCCCGAGGCCTCCTTCACCTTCTCCTCGGCCTTCTTTGCCGCGGGGGTGCCGCCGAAGAAGTAGTAGCCGGCGCCGGCCAGGGCAGCAGCAGCCGCACCGTAGAGCAGCGTGTTGCTGCCCTTCTTGGGGTCGGTCGAAGGACCCTCGGTGGCATAGCGGCGGACCTGGAATTGCTGTTGCGCAAGTTGTCAGCCGCGACTGCCAATGCACCGGGTCCCCGTCTTCAAGACCCCAGGACGCGGAGGGGATAAAAGCAAAACCTACCCGCTTGAGAGGAGCGGCGGCCCGGAAGGCAGACCGACTGGCGACAAACAAGCTCATTGTGCTAGGCGATCAGTATTCTGAGGTAGAGTGGTTTGCCGGTCAATTGAGGTGAATTGAGACGGGCGAATGAGGCGATTTGTAAACAGCCGGAGCTCCGAGACATCGGGATTGCTGCGGCGGGTACGATTGCCTTTGGAGCTTGCGCCAAGTTCAGGCGGTTTACGTCATTTTCGGTCCCCTAGAATCGCCCTGTTTGCAGGGTGGGTTTCAGCCCGGAATTTGTAATGGAAGCTGTTCAACGCAGGGACTTCTTGTCAACATCCCCCATCCCCTCGCTTGTTCTACCTTTTTCCAGCCCTGATCTCTTTTTTAATCAGGGGAGCCAACTACTCTAAAATAGAAGTGCTCGATGTGATGGGAGTAAAGCTGAATATACAAGACATCAATGTTCCCACTCAATGGCAAAGGTCGTGAAAATTGAAACATGTGGTATCTGGAATCCTGGATATGCTTGACCCTGGCTTTTCACTGGACATCAGAGGGCTGGCTCACGGCTGTTTCTTCCCGACGATCTCGACTAAACTCTTCTTGGAACTTTCCGCTGATCTCTTGTCGTCCCGAATTTGAATGCAGTCAAGGGAACCGACAAATCGATCCTGGTACGGCGTGCTAGGTTCAAGCAGGGAATACCTTAAGCGAGCTTCACTGGCTCGCTGATTCCGCGGCCACGAAACTCAACACCCAATGTCAACACGAGGCAGAAAGGATCCCGGTACATAACGCAGAAACGAAGCTAGCATTCCCATCATCATGATCATGAGTATCAGACCCACAAAGAAACGACAAACAGACACGCTCCTTTTACCATCACCGCACCGGCGTGGATATTGGTACATGACCCCTTGAACCCCTGAACCACCCAAACCCGTCAGGTCTTAGAATACCTCACTCCTTTGTATGCAGGTACCTCAGGACGCATATGCCCCGACGCCGCACGCCTTCGCTTGGCTCCAAGGCTTCATTGTCCCCTTCAGTGTTACCAGTATATATCACCTAGACTCCCTCTTCTTCGGCAACCCTGAGCCCGTCCCAGACGTCTCCAGCCTCGCATCAGGTAGCGTCTCCAGTGCCCCGCCTGCTACCTCGCCCTTCTTAGTAGTTGTGAATGTATCTTGGCTCGCCCTCCTGGATCCGAAGCCTTGGTGGATGGCCAGCGTCGGGGTGTTTGCTTGACTACCGCCACGCTGACCGTGATAGTGGACCACCTGCGGCGGGGGCTGGCCGGCTTGCGTGCCCAGAAGATGCTGCGGGTACGGATCGAGGTCCTTGCTGGATGTGGAAAAGGTGGAGACGATGGGCTGATGGTAGCCGTTGGTGGTTGTGGTTGTCGATGCGGTGTTGTTTGTCGCGGTGGATGAGCCGCTTGCTGTGGTCACGGCTGGGGAATGGGGAAGCTGCTGCGCGGCCGAGTGCTCGGCCTGGGTGGGAGTGCCGACGTCGTTGGTACCGGGACTGGCGGGGCTGCCATCGCCCGCGTTGAGGTGGCCGGTTAGGCTCGTCATGCCACCTTCAATGTCGCGCAGCAGACGGACGTATTCCTCCGGTACGAGACCGCTTTCTTGGGTCTTGGGATCCTCGGCTACGAGCCAGCCCTGGCCGTATCGGTATGATACCCAGATGATCTGGCCTTCTACGAGGGGGAGCTCGCTCTCGTTTTCCCGCTCAAAGTCAAAGAGCGCAACGGCCTTACCGTGCATCTCCTCGTCGGGCGATGTGATTGTGAATTGGTAGTCGCGCGAGTAGCGCGATTCGTCTGTGTTGAAATGGCCTGGCGAGGAGCACGTGCTCGAGTCGTCCGATCCATAATCGCCCGCTTCGCCAAATTGACGCGGCTGCTGATTTGCCATCTGATATGTGTCGCTGCCGTGCCGCGCCTGATCTGGAGGATACGTGACGTACTCGCCGCCCGGTCCGTTAGCCTCGCCGCCTCCGTTGTTGGCATAGTACCGCTCGCTGCCGTCACTGCCGGTCCCGACATAATACCCCCTTTCGCGATCATAGTTCGCTTGGGCGTCGCGACTACCCCGGCCCTTCACAAGGGAACCGCCCGATGAGCTCTTATGCTTCTTATGTCTTGAGCTGACCACAGGACTCTGGAGATCATCATCCTCGCTCCATGGCGGGCCGTCGGCGAACTGGATCGGCGGCAGGTCGGCAGGCCTGTTGTAGAATCCGCTGCTCCACGAGTGGTCGTCCCAGCTTGTCCTGCTCTCCCATGCGGCCGGCGGATCGGATAGGCGCCGGTGCTCACTGGCCGGGGTGGTCATGCCAGACGGTGGCCTTGAGGGCTCCGGCGGGGGGCCATAGTGCATAGGGTGCGATGCCGGATAGGCAAAGTCTCGCACGATCGTATAGGGTAGACTCGACGGGAAGATGGCGAAGACGTGGGAGGGGGGCCGCGACCTCGTGGGAATAGAGCTTGTCGTCGAGTACTGCGACAAGCGGTTTTTGGAGGCGTGGGACATTGGGCGCGGCAGGTTGCTCCTGCGAGGGGGCGGCGAGGTGATCAGCGGAGGGAGCACGGGATGCGCCGAAGTGGCAGCCGGAGACGAGATGGCGGGCGGTGAGGTTGCGGGAGACGAGCCGGGCGACATGACCGCCGTCATGGTTCGGAAAAGACGAGAACGGGAAGGAACAGTCAAATCGGATTGCTAAGGTAGTGTGGGGTTTGCGCTTTCGCCCTGGCGAGGCGCGCTAGGTCGCTTTCGAGCAGCAGCGAGCTGCAGTGGTGGGAACTCCAGGCACGCTGGCGCACTAAGTCAGAGCCGAGCCACGGGGCCTCACGAGCCCTCGTCTTCCCGCGCCTGTCAAGCGCAGTGCGTTCGGTGCCCCGGTGCTTTGGTCCCTGTCGGCACAGAGCTGGTGCAGAAAGGAATTGTTTGACAGAGCCGAAGAACACGGGTGCGCCCTGTGTTACCAGAAGACCTGGATACGTGTTTCGTCCGGCTGGGGCGTTTTTGCGCTCAAACAATCTCAAGCCAGGGCATTTAGAGGAGCCAGGGAAGGGAGACTTGGACAGCAGGCCATCCGCATTTGTCCCCCTGTCTAGTGTGCCTGGCGACCTCGGCAAGCACGACTGCTTTTTGAACGGCCCCGGTTGTGTCTCAAATCGGCGGACTAGCCGCAGCAAATATCCAGGGAGTCGTGCAATCCGGTTGCCGGACGGCGACGGAACGATTGGGCGGGAACGGGAGAGGCAGCACGGAACTTGGAGTTGAAGATGGGCAGAACAGATCACGGAGAAAAAAATGCCCACCTGGGGCCAGGGGTTGAAGGGGGCAGCACAGGGTGGGGAAGCGCACGACGAGCAACAAAGCGGGCGGCTCGCCAGTGCCAGGCGGGCAACTAAGCGCGCTCCAGCCAAACTTCGAGGCAAGATACCCCGCCCGACTTACCGTGTACTGCCTTGGAGGAGAACCGCGAATCGCACTGCATCTCACAGCGCCCCCGCGGCTCTGGTCTTTAGCGCCTGCAGATGAACCCAGGTAGCGAAGCGGACACTTAGTTCCCTTCTTGTTTGGTACAGGCTCTGAACCCTCTATATCTGACACTCACTGACTCACATATCTGTGAATGACTCGTCAGCACCACGACAGGAGCGTGTGCCACAACCAAGACACAAAAGATGGTCAAGTCTTTCTCGGACCCAGCAGGCTGGATGAGCCTCCCCGGACCCACCCTTCCGTCGTCCGTTCTCAGATATAAAGACCAAGGGGAAGATTAGATGATTGCGGGCGCCATGAGCAGGTCTCGTCAGAGGCCTGGAAGTCTACCAGCTATCCCTTCCTTTCCTGTCAGCCGTGTTCGACAGACCCCACGACTTCTTCAAGTTGTGCTGCCAGTCACCAACCGTTCCAACCCCAATGCAGGTTCTCACCGCCAATAAGCAGTGGTTCCCAGACTATTTTTAGTAAAGGCAGCTCTCAACGCACCTCATCATTAGTACATAAGGTCTTAGGGCCACATGCCCATGAGCGACGCTAGCTGTTGCAACCTGCCGATTCTTTCTCTGTGCGAATCAACTTCGGCATAGCAGATTGCCATCTTTCTTCACACGTTCATTCTTTGGTGTTGCACTTGCCACAGGATTTGGGTCTTTGAGAGCAAGGTACTGGGAGTCAGAGGAAGAGGCACAGCAGCACGGGCCAGCTGACCAGGGGCTGTCAGGCTGTAAACCTGAAACACCGGCGGCAGGTGGGTGGAGCAACTTCCATTCTGGGAAAGGCGGTCTGGCAGGGCATTATCTTGATTGGACAAATCTTTCATGCCAAAGCTGATTCCATGGGCGCTGGAAGTTCTCTCTGCACCACACGTTGTGCACGCCATCTCTATCCAGAATGAAGACATAACGCTGCCCCTCTGATGTCTTTTTCCCGCAGGTAAGTACGTCATGTGTCTCTTAGTCCCATCTCTCAGATCTGTGATGAATTCTTTATTGGAGCTGTCTGTAGACCTGCCTCAGCAGGCGTTGATGAAAAGTCTATATTACGCTATTTCTTCCTGATTGATGTTGTTATGCACATGATGCTCTTGAACCTGCTATCACCATGTGCGCATCAAGCTGATCTCTGGCATAAAGCGGCCTGTGGTCGCAACGTTTGTGGAAGAAGGTCAGCACACGATATTGAAGCAACTCGTATCGGGGAGGGGCTCCGTGATGGACACTGCAAACGGTAGCGAGGGCTCCTCAGCCCCGGTCCAGAATGGCGAGCCGGAAGATGCATCTGGGTTCAAGTTGAAATTCTGCACGGTTTGCGCAAGCAACCAGAATCGGTAAGCCAACTTTCACTCGTCGGCTCGCTAAGCAGGGACTGACATTGTCCAGGTCAATGGAAGGGCACCTCCGCCTCTCTCAGGCCAACTACCCCGTGATTTCGTTTGGTACTGGATCTCTTGTGCGGTTACCCGGACCGACCGTCACTCAGCCCAATGTCTACAAGTTCAACGAGACTTCATACGACAGCATCTATCGGGAGCTCGAGGCCAAAGACCCTCGATTGTACCGGGCGAATGGCCTGCTGAACATGCTGGGGCGGAACCGCCTTATCAAATGGGGCCCTGAGCGGTGGCAGGACTGGCAGGTTGGGATGCCACGGGTGAAGCACGAAAAGGACAAAGGAAGCGCGGGCATGGAGGGAGGCGTACCGGATATTGTTATTACGTGCGAGGAGCGTTGCTGGGATGCCGTGGTTGATGATCTCCTAAACCGGGGCTCGCCGCTGAACCGGCCCGTTCATGTCATCAACATTGATATCAAGGACAATCACCAGGATGCTTCGATTGGAGGCGGAGCTATTGTGGATCTCGCGGATTCCCTGAACAAGGCTGCTATGGAAGAGCGGGAGAAAGTCGGAGCCGCCGCGTTTGATGCTGGGGGCGCTGCCAGCAGAGCAAGCTTCGACGAGCGGGTCCCTGAAGTCTTGGCCGAGTGGCAGCAGAGGTGGCCGGATCTCCCTTCGACGTGGACTTTATCTTGGTTCTAAGAGGAAATGCCAGCGCCATAGGGTTTACCTTTCTCGTTGTTTTCCTTTTCATGGTATTGGGCGTTGGGGCAGGGAACAGATACCAGGCATTCTGCGAAGAGTTCGCAAGGCCATGATGATGCAACCTTTAAACATGGAATGCAGCGCTAAAAGTGGCAGTATTTCGTAGTACCATGATCTCTCGTTACCGGCCGATATAACCAGACTGCTGCTTGCTCAATGCACGAGCATCCACCGTTGTGACGTGGCCACGAGCACCCCATGTAAGGTAATGAACTGGCAGTGGGGGAAAGCTGAACGAACATGCTCGTCCGAGGCCACGGGCCTGATTCAGAGGGGATTCGTCCGTCTGTAGGTCTCTTTGTCTGTCTATACTCGAGGATTGTCTGAAGTGCTTTGTGGTATGCGATTCCTTTTGCACAGGGCGCCGAGTCAAATGGCCAGACTGCCTCAGCTGCGAAAGGGCGGCTTCGATCTTGACTTGCAGGGTCGATCCCCCGCTCATCCCTGTCTCCGAGCGCGCTAGCCAAACCAATCGCCACCTCAAGTGAGCGCCGAACTGGATCCTGCCATCAGGGGCGGGTGCAATTAATTGAATTTGAGATTTCCACCTGCTGGCCCCAGATCTGCATCTCGGCGTTTTGCAACAAAGAGCCGTGGTGCCCGGGTTCCCTCCCGTCTGTAATTACACTGCCTTTTACAAAAGGACCGGAAGGCATGCATTCCTGTGCTTACGCTCACGCCTCCGCCTCTTGTTCTTCTTTTCCCCCTTCTGACTCTGACTCGTGCTCGCCGATCAATTCCTTTCGTTGTGCCTGGTGTGCCTGCAGCTGCTGGCACCCAACGACTACAGACGAGACCGAACCAGAAGACCGAACCAGACAACGAGGCGGTGCCTGAAGGCTAACTGCGAGCCCGCGATCTTGCAGCTTTGGATCTCGAACGAGACATCCTACCTACAAAATACTCCAGTGCTGTTCCGAGTGATCGGGCCGTGCCGCTTGAGCCTTCTTACTTTCCTTGCAGAGCTGCACGCTGCCTAGGACACCCCTGAGGACCCTTCGTTGGCGGAGGCGGAATGCGTTTCATGCTGTGACATTTTTCGACAAGACCTTCTCCGCGACACCAGTGTTCGCGTTGCTCCTCTCTGGACCTTTTCTGCTGCATGGACCTTGGACGCAACCCAGCAACACTAAATTTCCGCCCTTGGCGCAACACAGCTTTGCGCTGCTCGTCCTCCACACGTGCGCGACCTGGCCTGGCGCCCGCTTGAGACGGCCAACGCTCCCACTAAGCCACCACATACCATGAATGGCCGCAATGCTCCGTTGTCACCAGTCTCTGTAGGCGGTAGCGAGTGGTCTTATCCAATCGTCGAGAAGGACGGCCCTCCGTATCAAAACAATCAGGGTCAGCTCAACACTCCGCCCGACTCCGCAGGACCGGTCAAACCGATGAACGCCAATTTCCCGCCCGGGCCCCGGAGCGTGGGCGGTCCCTCCCCGCCTCCCTCCGTCGGCAGGTCCAGCGCCGGCACCAATCTGTATGCGAGAAGCGAGAGCGGGAGGAGCCAAAGCCAATCAGAAAATCAGGAGCTGGTACTGTCGGAACACTACATCTCCCTCAAGCGCTTCCTCTCCGCGACGTCTCGCGATGGCAACCCGAAACCTCCGCCGAACAAAGCTCGCGACAAGCTGCAGCGCCTCACCGGCGTCCAGTTTCTCGAACTTAGCACCGACGTTTACGACGAGCTGAAGCGACGCGAGCTCGCAGCCCGGAGACCCCCGAATGCTCCACCCGGCACCGGCCCTCCCGATTATCTATTGCCCGAAGAGAGTTTCCACCCTAAGCGAAACCAGGCGCGCCAGAAGCTCTCCTCCCTCGGTCCCCCGCGGTTCCGCGACCTCGCCACCGATGTATTCTGCGAACTAGAAAGGAGATTCCCGCGTTTCACCGCGGGAGATGTTCCCCGTGTCGGCAGCCCGGTATCGGTCCGCGGCGGACCGCCGAGTCGGTCAGGGACCCCGGTTAACGGCATGAACGGGTATCCCCCGAGGGGTCAGAGCCGGAGGCGCCCCTCTGAAGCGAGCTCGGTGCGGAGCGGACGCGGGATGCCGACCCCTATGAATGGCAACTTCCCTATGCCTCCATCGCCGAGCGTGATGAGCGCAACGAATGGCGACTATGGGCGGCCGATGCCCAAGCAATTCCAAAGCAATACAATCGTTCCGAACAAGAGCACGATGGTGGAAGAAGATGATGATGCTATCAGCCCCATGAGTCCGGACCCGAACACACCCGATACGTACGGGTTAAGCGGAGGCCCGGACAACCGCGACAGCAAGCGGAGTGCAGGGCAATCCGAGGTTGGTGTTCCCCTTCTCCGCTTAGGCTGCTCATGAGTTCGCGCTGACCCAGACTCCGGCAGACCGACAGGAAGCTAATCGAAGAATACGAGCAGCAAGTCAAAGATCTTCGGGAAAAGCTCGATAACCTGGAAGACACGTTGAAGAAGAAGGATGACGAACTCAATCGCGTGCTGGACGGCGAGCGTTCGAGAGCGGCTGCGGCAGACTCGGAGAAGAAAGAGTGGGATGATGCGCGTGCGAAGCTAGAGGACAAGCTCGCGGAGGCTCAGGAGCTGAATGATTCCCTGCAGAGGGAACTCGACAGAATCAGGGGCGAGCACGAGACTGAGACTCGGCAGCTCAGGGAAGAGATCGAGCAGGCCCGGCAGGCTAGCAGCAGTATGATGTCGAGCGGTGCTGGCGACGCGGAGTTGGAGAGGGAGAACAAGGCGCTGCGCATGGCGCTGGAAGAGCAGGAACAAGTGACAGAGGAAGTGCGGCGGGAAGCCCAGGAGTTTCTGCGAGAGATGAGGATGATCTCACAACAGAGCGGCGCCGCTTGGGAGCGGCAGTCTGAGCTGGAGAAGACCATCGAGTCGCTCGAGAACGAGGTGCGAGTGTGGCAGAATCGCTACGCGCGCACCAAGACGCAGCTGCGGGATCTGCGCGGCTCCTCAGCGGGTCTGACGGCCGACCAGGACGCGGCCAAGTACGTTCGCGAGAAGGGCTTTGTGGAGGACAATGGCTTGGTTAAGGACATCCATGTCACGAAATTCCAGCTCGCCATTGATGACTTCCTTCAGCGGGCACGCGCCGATAATCCGGAGCGGTTGATTGACGCTATGAAGGCGGTGGTGGTCAGCGTCCGGCGGATCACTAAGGATATCGATGGGTCGGCGCAGAATGGCGAGGCGGCGATGCAGCATCAGAAGCTCAAGTCTCGTGTATCCTCTACTGCCAACAACCTGATCACGGCCTCGAAGAACTTCGCCAGCTCGGCGGGCGTCTCGCCAGTATCGCTGCTTGATGCAGCGGCATCCCACCTGGTCGCAGCGGTTGTTGAGTTGCTCCGAGCAGTCAAAATCCGTGCCACGCCTGCAGACGAGTTGGAAGACGACGACGACGGAACGGTCACGCCGGTGGACTCCACTGCCTTCTTCTCGCCGCGGAGCAATGGGCAGAGCCAGATATCGAGCATGACGTCAGTTCAAGACTCGCTGCCTCCGCCTCCGCCATTCCAGGGTCTTGGTCCCAGGAGCCGGACCAGCGTCGACTCATCTAGCTACAGCCCGGTCAGCTCTCCGCGAGAATCATATGCCAAGGGCGCGGGTAACGGTTCCACCACGAATGGTAGCGAAGGTGGATATGGGAGTCTGAACAAAGCTCTACCCATCATCCCAAACGGGAACGGGAACGGAAACGGCCCCTACAATGCGCGGCAGCCTGACAGGCGGACCGAGGACCTCAAGATCTACCTCGAGGACCAGACGGCCGTCCTCGTCCAGACGATCCAGAATCTCGTCCAGCTGATCCGCGACGACGCGGATATCAAGCAGGTGACGGAGGAGATCAACGTCATCACGGACGTGGTCGGGCAGGTGACGTCCGAGACGGAGGCCATCGGCGCTAACGGCGTGGAGCTGGTCAAGCGGCTGGCGTCGTGCCGCGAGCGGCTGGCGGAGGCGGGCAAGCGCGGGCTCGACCTGGCGTCCGAGGGCAACGACAGCCAGAGCCGTGAGTGGCGCATGTGGACGCAGACGCTGCCGCCCATCGCGTTCGAGATCGCGCGCGAGACCAAGGAGCTCGTGCAGAGGGTGGACCGGCTCGTGCTGGACGATGGGGCTGATGACTTTGCATGAGGGACACACTTTATACGGTCTTCCATTTCCGATGCCGACTTGAGAGATCAACGTCATTTCATGGGCGGTGTTGGTGCTGCTGGAGGGGAAAACGGTATCATACCCCCCGTCATAACCCCTGCTTCCATTTTTCTAATTTAACCCCGACCCCAGATTTCTTCTAGATATCCTTTTTATCTGTTTGTTGTTCCACGGGTGCTTGGTTCAATTCTACCATGCGACCGTGGTGTCACTCAACAAACTATGATTTGCCTTGACTTGTTATTTCTCTTCTACCCAGGGTTGGGAATATGTTGTTGTATTGTATAGAAAATGAAGGGGGTAAAGAAGAGCATCATCTGATCCCTCTTGAATGTTTTATACAGATGATGGCGAGATGACGGAGGGGGCTCCGATGTTGACGGAGGGAAAGCACCTAGATATATGTACGCATGAGTGCAAATAACATGTCTTTGTTAATGTCTTCTCTTAATCGAGGCATGTAGAGGACCGCGAGGGAAAGGCTTGTTGCAGCGATGATGTTTCATCGCTTCTCCTTTCCTATGGTACTGCTACTTTTACCGGTATGTAGTAGCTCATGTTCCGAATACCATGCCCGTAGCTTGAAAGGCGACAGTATGACTCTTTGCTCATCATCAACTTGCGAAAGGGGCGGCAGAAGCCGGAGAGTTTCGGCCGCGGTGCCGAAGGGCGATATCCGGGGACCAGGGCCCTCTGTCCCGGCGCAATGCAGCCTCGCCGCCAAGCCCACCGCCAAACACAGAAACATCGGATGCGGTGTCAGGGGCAGGAGTTAATCAGCTGTTGTGAGTGATCAGTGCCTGCAAATATTCCAACGGCATAAGCTAGCGTGATACACCTTCATACAGGTACATACGCGTGGGCATCCGCGGGCGGACGTGGAAGGCGGTGGACGTGGGTACATGTGAGCATGCGGGAAGGCACGACACTACCAAAACCAAAGACGAGGAGCGGGAAGCGTCCGCACCCAAAATGAAATGCATCCACCATCACACAGTCCTCTCCCTTCTTCCCAATCATGTTTCGGTCTCGTTCAGCCGCACACAAAGCTCCCCTGTCACAACGAATTGTTTACCGAGCTGAGCGCCACGGGCCATTCCACAACGAGATCAAGCTTCGACGAGAATCATTAGTCTGGGGCATAACGAGCCTCAGTATGCATCGGAACTGCACTACGTAGCATGAGGCAGACCGCCAATGGCTTCCAGCACCAAGTGTGCAAGCAACCGCACCAGATAAGGGCCTGGCGTCCCTGGGGCAATATGGCTCGAACTCTGCTTTCTCCGATGTTTCTCTCTTGACTTTTGGCAACCGCCGCTTTCCTCGACCTCCTTCGTTCCAAAGTAGTTGTTGACCCTTTGTGTGATCTTGGGGACTGTCATCCCTCTCTCATCGAGACGCCAGCAGCTTCGTCATGAGCAATCCTCAGTATTCGATCGCCCGGCCAGCGGGACGGGAGCACGTCCTCGACTATCCTCCAGGCTCCATTGCGGTCAGAATAGTCCAACTCGTACTGGCCTTCCTCATCATGGTCCTCTCCGCCTATAGTATGTGCTTCTCTTTTTTTTCTTGCAAACACTACGTGGTAACCAGCAAAACGGCTGACACACAACCAAGATATTGCCGCCTTGCCTTACGACGGCAATGCGTACATCCTCGCTGTGGTAAGGCCCGCTTGCTCCTTGTGCGAAGCAGTCAACAATGCTTATCAAGGATACCAGGCCGTTATGACCATCGTATCTTCCATCTACCACTTGGTTGCTCACTTCGCTGCGCCCGTGATTTACAACTACTGGGCTATCCTCGGCCTCGACATCTTCTTCGTCATCATGTGGCTCTGTTCCTTCGCTCTGCAGGCGGCCCGTGTTGCATATTTCTACGACTACGTCAGGGGCTACCGACTGCCCGATGGCGACAAGGCGTGGCTGGGGACGCAGGCGGGCGCGGCGGCGTTGGGTGCTGTTGAATTGTCAGTTATTTTCCCCTGGCTCTCTATTTTCTCGAATCCATCCTGGCTGACACCGGTGGTTGGGTTACAGTGTTCTGTTCATCGTCGCCCTAGTGATTCACTCGATCCGCCTGCACCGACACCGCGCAGCCGGTGGGCACTGCATGCCCGGCCAAGCACCCACTCCTCCTGGGCTCGCACCCGTCGCTGCAGCGGCAGCCCCCTACGGCGGTGAGAAGACAGGTCCCCTTCCAACATACCAGCCTCAGTACGCGCCCCAGCCGCAGCAGCAGCAGCAGCAGCCCGTCGGCAATCCAGTGTATCAGCAGCAATTCCCTCCGCAAGGACAGCAGCAATATTCCCCTCAAGGGCCGCAGCAGTTTACTCCCCAAGGACAACAGCAGTTTTCTCCCCAGGGACAGCAGCAGGCCTACTATCCTTTCCCATCGCCGAGCCCGGCTCCTATGTATGCGCCGCAGCCACAGCAGCAGTTGCCTTCTCAGCTGCCCAGCGACAATCCACCACAGCGTTTGCCTGCTCAACTGCCCGACAATTCGCCTTTGCCTCCACAGCTGCCCGGCAATTAAAGTTAGGAGTCAAAAGTGTTGCAACACTTTCACTACCTCCTTCTCATCGTATTGCCCTTATATAGTCACATTCCTAGGCTATATAATGATATTACCCTACTATTCTGACTACTGTCTTTTATCTATACCACTTTAGCTTCGTTCAATTACTGTCACAGGCGTTGCCTGCGACATCATGTATGTAGCTAGGGTTAGGGTTGCACT
>MU860160.1:0-12546 GCA_033296875.1 Achaetomium macrosporum
GTGTACTCGTAGAGTCGTCACCAGATAGTTGCAATACACTCCTGGGACCGTTACAAGAATGGACACTAACGAGGATGGAGCCGCACTTGACCAGGAAAGGAGTACCAACAACAGCAGCTGGATCCAGGGGTCCCCTCGGTAGGCCAGTCTTCTTCGCCACTCAGATTTGACCCTGAAACCTGGAGGTACTTGGGCACACGGACTGCCCATCACACCACACGCAAGCGAAGATGATGAGAGACGCGAGCACACGCCATCACCACCATCACGCACTTGAAGAGATAACCAATGAAGGATGAGAAGTCGTGCGTCTCTCTATCTTGCTTCCCTTTGCCTTTCTCTTTTTCATTCCTTTTCGACATGGAAGGCACAGTTCATAGGGGAGAAAGTGATTCATCTGGTGGTCCTAGACTGCTGGGTCAAGGTCCTCCCTATTCGCCGACGCTGGTAATCGAGGCCGGAGACTCGGAGTCATTAACGCAACTGAGACGGGACAGGGATGGTGGCTCGGTGCATCGGATCACCAAGTCAACGTGGTTCCTCTCACCAAAATCCGACCATTCCCGACCCGGGATCCAAACTAATTAGCGAGGTGGGAGGAAGAGCCACGGGTGGTTCGGCCAACCATGACAACGAGATCAGCTACAGCTAGTACGCCAGCGCGAGCTGCGGCAGAGGATCACTGATTATTACCCCGACTGCTGTTAGCCAATCGGTATACAATGTTGTTAGGGGCGCATTGTTTTCAGCTCCAGGATTCTTTCCTTAGAGATCCGGACCCGGGAGAGGGAGACTGTTCTACAATTGCTGACATTAAAGGAGAGAGACCATAAGCCAGCCAGGCACAGGAGGGGCAGGTATACAGGCAACAGGGGCAGAAGACTGAGGACCAGGCTATCTATGTATACAAGGGACCGCAGGTCCCAGGGACGCAGACCCTTCAAGCAAGCCATTCAACCTCTGTGACCCCCTATATTTCACCATCAAAATCCGACACCTGCAGCTTCGCGCAAATGTGTCTGAATAGAGCTTCGAGACTGAGCAGCCGAGGTCGTTTATCAAGAAAGTCCCTGTCTTTGCCAACAACCCGAACAACGTGTACAGAAGGTGTAGTCTGCCCAGGAGCGAAAACATACGGCACTACCGGAGCGGTTGGACAAGTGTATCATAGAGAACGTATCGATTCAATAACCGTCATCGCAGAGAAAATGTACAGAGGTCAGTTCGGCGTTTCTGGGGCGAGGGTCCCCAAGCCAGAGAGTTTCTCGCTCCCTCTTCATCTTGAATTCGCCGGACGCGGTAAGCTGGCCGGTCGATTTCGTGTCGAATCCGGGTGGAGGCGCTGGCTTATCAGGAGGAGCTAGCTGGCTGTGACTTTTCATCGCGAGCAGCTGGCTCTTGCCCTCAATCCTTGCCCGCTTATGCCGGGCGAGGATGAACACCGAGGCGAGTCGGTGACTCGCTGGCGATTCAGTAGCATTTTTGCCCATGCTGACTCTCTTCCCTAGAATCGTGATGTCGTCGCTGACTAGAAGCCAAGGACACCTTCATCCGCACGTTCGCCAGGTGATTCAGTCCACTGATTCGGTCTTCAAGTTGTTATGATCAAAAGGGGCATCTCGGGCATATGCACGAGGCGCGTTGGGCCGAATTCGGTTGATCAGGAAGTTTCTTTGTCTCATAATGTTCAGAAGGCTTCTAAGCTCCTCCATTCCATGCGATCTCGCGCTGGAAATGGGGAAGGGGTCAGTGCACATATCTCGCCCAAGGACTCCCGTACCGAACGACTGCAGCAGGACGTTCAGGACGAGAAACAAAAGCCGGAGAAGCATCATGTTTGGAGCCTTCATGGTGAGGCACTAACAGAACTGGTTCGTAAGGCTATGTAACCAAATGAAGGTCACTAGTAGTGGTTGAGTCGGCCAACACCATCGACGCAACCTAAGAAGAGACTCGGACAACTCAAAGATAACGGAACTTCTGTCACTGTGTTCTTTTGTTGTTCTCTTTTCTCTTTTGTCTCGTTTCGACCCCTGAACCAAGTCCAAGCCTCGAAGTTGGAGGTGTACATGCCCTGGGGAAGACTGGACAAAGACCGCGGAATTTAGTTACTCAGTCTGTTACTGGAAGTTACCAACTGTTCAATCTTGGAAAAATGCAGGAGAATCGTGAGATTCACCAACGATAAGAGCGAAGCCCGATATCACCGGGCCCCATGATCAGGTAAGGCCGTCTGGTCACGGCCGACCAGAAGGACACTGAGAACGAGGATGGGAGTGAATGGTGATTAATGATGCGAAGAGTTGCCAAGTCTGATATTGGGATTCTTCCACTTGATGTTGATCAGTTCCAACTGTCCTCCTGCTTCATTTCGGTTCAGTCACGGCTTAACAAACAGTTGAAGTCAGGTTTGAGGTTTACAGGTTTAGACTAGGAGTTGCAATCCAGTTTCGATTAGCCGACTGCCTTTTCCCGCGCCACACAATCATTCTGATTACGCAACAGGTAGCAATGGACAACACTGCATGTCTCGCAATCTCTTGACCTCCTGGAGCTCTCGTGGTGATTGGAAGGGAAGGCTTCAGTTATCGCTGCAGAAGTTGGGACCAGGTGAGGACTGAGGAAGCCGACACAGCAGAAATGAGAGCACTGAGAAGCGGACAGGGACAGTTGGAACTGCAGTGGCGATGGCCTACCAAGGTGACTCGACTGAATTGACTGATTAACGGGCCCCAGACCCCAAACCCCGAAGATCGATTGACGGCAAGTGTGTCGTGTAAGGTGGAAGAATCGCAGAGCCTGGCGAGAATTCCACAGACCCAGTTTTTCTCATGGTGGCCTCACAAGCCTGTCGCACTCTCCCATGCCTGCCGCCGACCAACAACAGCAGAGGTGGAAGAGTAGCAAACGCAATTCTGATGTGGTGTGTCGGATAGCTCGGGAAGGAGCCGAATCGGAGACGCCCAAATTGCTCAGATCTATGATATCTATGATCACTTCTTGGGAAGTCGCGTCTTCAAAGTCTCCACGTCGTCAGCAGAGGCACGTCATCCGAATTTGGACTCTGACCCTCTGCCCACCATTACCTGCCTGCATGACCTGCTGCTATTGATTACGGTTCCAGTGTTGGGCTTATGGATTATTAATGGTTCGGAGCTTTCATTGCCGACTCAAGACTATCCCCAGGGGCCGTCTTCATACTTGCAAGAGATGATTCGTTCATACGTACTAATTCAACGGCTATACGAGGCTATACACCAAGAAACACTGTTGTATATTGTAGATTGACAACCAAGTACTACTCAAACATGTGTTACGGAATCCGATCTCTAGAGCCGGGAAACCCCTCCCAGCCCAGTTGCGTATTCGAGCCCACCTAGATCGGGAAGGGCTACTCGATCTCCCTTTCCCTTACCTCATGATGACACAGATGAGTTGCCTAGAACATTCCTCTTCGCGGAAATAACGGGCTTGTTTCCGTCCTCCCAGCAAGTCGCCTTGCCCTTAAGAAGCCCCCAACCATTCATTGCACCCCCTTAGTCCGGCCTCCTACTCTCACAAACCACACACACCCACAACCAAGAAAAGAAACCCAAACCCACACTGCGTACTTATTGATTCTCACAACGTCGCATCATGAAGGCAATCAACCTTGTCCTAGCCTTCGTCCTCCCCTCCGCCCTGGCCCTGCCCACCGCGGTCGGCAAAGAACACACAGTCGACGACGGTGCTGAGCATGGCGATGCCAAGGGCAAAGAGGATGCGCACACTTCGCTTGACGCGCGGGGCGACGCTCATGTTGGCGGGTACGGCGGGGGATACGGGCCGGCCAAGGGCGGCAAGGGTGGCTGGCCGGGCTGGGGATGGTATGGATGGGGCAAGCCGGGAGGATATGAGGGAGGAGGAGGTGGGGGTGGAGGCGATGGAGGAGGCGATGAAGGAGGCGATGGAGGAGGCGATGAAGGAGGCGATGGAGGAGGCGATGGAGGAGGCGATGGAGGTTATGACTGTGGGAACGACCGAGGAGATCATCCTCGTCTTAGTGTAAGAAATGCTGGAGGTTATCATAGCGAGAATAAGGGAGGACACCATGGAGGACATGGAGGAAAGGGAGGATATGGAGGAAAGGGGGGACATGGGGGAAAGGGAGGATACGGCGATAAGGGAGGATACGGCGACAAGGGAGGATATGGAGAAAAGGGAGATCATGGAGGAGGAAAGGGAGATCATGGAGGAGGATATGGAGGAGACTGAGGAAGAGGGTATAGACGCCGTTCGCTCAGGATCCTGTCAAGGTTGATACTTGATTTAGCTGATAGTGCAAAGGTGGATAATACTGGAAAAGCAGAGGCCGATGTAGTAATCAATTGGAATGATGTACAACTCACTGCTTGGGCCTGGCTACCGGGAGCTGTGCTAGTGATTGAGAATAGCCATGGAGTATGGCAGTGTTTGCCATCATTGTTCGTTTCCCCGAACTTTCTGCCTTTATGCTGCTGGGCCACAATGCCCCAAACTAGCTCGCTAGTCCATGAGCCATTTCCCACACTAAAGAACCTGCACCTAGCTACGAATAGTCCCAGCCGAATTCCAATCAGCCTGCGCGCAGAAGCAGAGCCAGGGTCTGTTGATTATTATGGGTTGATGCCCCGAGAGTAGACGGCCATAGGCACGCACTGGTGGTAGTGGTATCAGTCCTGCACTACTAGTATGCATAGACTGCAGAATAACCCTTACCTGAGCATACCACGGGTTGTATGTCGTGCAGGAACCTGTAGCACACGCTGTTGCCCCGGCGTATCCGTTTCCAATTCCACCACTGTCTCGCCGTGAGCCAACTGCTTCAACGGCAACGGCAACCGTCGTACTCACCACTGTCCCCATAAAGTCTGCCCATTAGGGGACGCGGTCGTTGTCGTCGTTACCGCCACTGTTGATTTGGAAATTGTGCCGATACGCGAGGTGGAAGACGCAATCGAGCTTGTGGTGAAGGTTGAGCTTGGCTGCGCCGAGGTTGTCGAGGAGTTCGCCTCGCAAGGGCTCCCTTTCCCCCACGAGAAGCACCCACTAGTGCAATTAAGCCGAAAGAATGCCATAACCGTATCCTCCTGAACCTTGATGTCGTGTGACACCCTTTCAGCACTGTACGCCTCGAGCCAGCCACTCGGCCCATACACTCTCTTCGTCCACCCCGCCAACGGCGTATTCGGCACGACGCTCGCCGGCGCCTCGCTCACGCCCATCACCTCCGTCCACTGCTTGACAGCCTCTCCAAAATTCACCTAACTCACAACCTCATCCTTGGTCCCATGGAAGAGCTGCAGCTTCGGCCGCCACCCGTCATGCCCAGGATACGCCGCCTCCACGATCGCGCCCCACTCCTCCGCACTACGCGTCACCTTCCCGGTCGCGCACTCCGCATTCCAGTAGTCATACTCGCCCGAATTATCCCCCTCCGGTGCGAAGCAGCCAAACGGCATGCCCGCAAACGCGGCGCCCGCGGCAAACACGTCCGGATACGCGCCTACCAGCACCTGCGTCATCATGCCGCCCGACGACACGCCCGTCACAAACACGCGGGCCCTGTCCGCCCGGTACCGGTCGATCGTCCACCGCACCATGCTCACGATGCCCAGGCTGTCGCCCCCGCCGTCGTGCGTTAGCGTCTCCCTGCTCGACACGTCCCAGCACTGGTCGGCCGCGTTGGGACTGCCGGGGTAGATGACGATGAAGCCGTGCTTGCTGGCGAGCGTGGCCCACTGCGAGCAGGCGAAGGCGGCCTCGGCCGTGCCGTGGCATCAATGCGGGTTGACCAGGATGGCTGGGTTGGGTGGGAGGGCGTCGGGGACGTAGATGTTGAAGGAGACGTTGCGCGGGTTGGGGCCGAAGGGGGTGGTTATTTTCGTGAGGGTTGTGGCGGTGACGAGGGACGGGAGGATAATCAGGGAGAGGAGGGCGCTTGGGGGCTTCATCTTGGCTGAGCGAGTTGGGTCAGGGGCTGGAAGAGGGATGGGTAGCTGAGGGTGGCCGGACAAGCGTCTGGGGAATGTCCATTGAGAGAATCTGGAAAAGAGGCGGTATATGAGGGCAATGTTTCGGAAATACACGCTTACTGTGAATCATCTGGACCGTGATCTGGATCTTGGTGTTGTCGAGCCGAGCCCATGCCTTGGCGCCGTTGCTCGGAGCATCGCGGCCCGTTGCCCGTTTGGGGCACCAATGTCCGTCCTCGCGTTAACCGGCCCCAGGCTCCGTACGGACTTAGGTAGAAGCATCCGGCGAGATGGAAGCACATGTCCGTAGAGGAAAGAAAGGCGTGCTGGCTCTGAGCTTCTTCTAGGATGCACTACTCAAAGTTAGTATAGCGGAGCATTTTCCGGTTTCATACCTACAACATGATCAACATGATACCATGACGCATATTTGCATTGACCGCTCTCAAGTAAACACTGGAGTCCCGGCTGCGGGAGACTCGTAGATGTGGGAAGACAATCCTTAAGCCTTGGTTATATGTGTCATGTCCCCAACTGTACTGACATACAGGGTCAGATCCGACCCATGTCTGCGCTCGCCAATATAGCACGCAGCAGATCCTTCACTCGTATCCTGCTTCCCCAATGCCACCCGCGCATTAGCCCTGCATCTATCTTTCGTTACTTCACCGTGTCTCCAGAGTTTCTGCCAGAGACTCCATTGCACTGGGTGGCGTTTGAGGCGGGTGCCAGACAGAGACCGTCGCAATGCTTAAACAACTCCTACTGTTCGCAACCGCAGGTGTATATTGCGCGGACTGCATGTACGTATTAGACTCTTGGAGTGGCGGTTTATTTCTGGTTTCAAACAATGTATTCAGGAGCACGAGACGATAGGCCAGAATGCGGGGCGAGATTGTTGGGTTGAGACTTTAGAGAAAGTCCGGTTTCGTGGGGTAAGGTAATGGACGAAGTCGGTGGAGGATGGTGGACTGGTGTAATAGCGAGCAGGAGCTGGGTCGTTTCCGCGTTGCATTTCACCGAGTCGCTCTTTCCTCGTGAACTTCTTCTTCCGATTTCAAGTTCACTCTAGTTTTCCAATTCTTCCCGGCCTAGTACCTTACTCAATGTTACTATTACCTGATCACAGGACTCCACAGGCCCGAGTCGACCCCCAAGATGCTTCTGACTCCCGAGCCCTCACCCGATTGTTCTCGGCGTCTCGCCTCAGAGAAAAACGGGCATTGTCCACCTCAGAGACATCCAACGCTACCAGGCCAATTGCAAATGCTTAAGGTATGCAAGCCCTCGGCGAACCAGACATTGCCGTCTGCGAATCAGATCCATAGTGATAGCCACCAAACCGTGATGGCCAATGACACCTCAGCCCTCGCATATTGCGTATCCTCCTCAGTAACACAAGACGGAAAGGAGACAGCCCGGTCATCACTTTTCGTGAGGATGCTGTTGGTCCATCGAGACGATGTGTTCCGATGCAGTCTGTCGGCAGCGCGGGGGTGAGACAGGTCACACCAAAGGTGCAATGCTTTTCGTCACGCCCGCTTCATGACGTATCTTCCACTCCCACCCCATCCATTCACGCCGCTCACCTTTCACCGTCATCGAACTATCTTAGATCACTGTGGCCTTTCGTTCCGTCGAGATGCATCCCAACAGGCCCTCCGAAGCACTCAGAGTCTTGGTGATTGGGGCAGGTGAGTCCTGTCGCTGGACTGCCCACCGGGGTTTGCTCAAAGTCCAATCTAACCAGACATCGACAAGGTTCGGCGGGGTTGTTGATGGCCCAAGTGTTCAAGAAGGTGCGACACCACACTTCCTCGAGTGTATGTGGCTCGATGCTGACAGACTGTCAGGTTGGAATCGACGTCATCGTGTTTGAGCAAGATGGAAGTCCTACTGCTCGACCCCGGGATTGGTCCTTTGGCATCTACTGGGCCCAGTCCCGGATTGAGGCCTGCTTGCCTCCTGAGCTGAGTGCTCTTGTCGATACCGTCCAAACCGATCCATCCTACCGACGCCACGAGGGGTCGTTCATGCCGATGTATAACGGCCTGACTGGGGAGCCACTCAAGAAGATTCCCGCTCCTCACGCTATCCGCCTCAGAAGGCGAGCATGGTTGGATCTCCTGAGGACAGGATTGGACGTGAGTGTAAGTAGGCCTCTTCCCTGAAGCATGAAAGGACTCGAGCTTTGCTAACAGAGCTTGCAGTTTGGCAAGAGGCTCGTCTCGATTTCAACAACTGACGAGGGCGTCACGGCAATATTCGAAGACGGCAGCGTCGAGACTGGCAGTCTGCTCATCGGCGCTGAGGGGGCACACAGCGTCACTCGGACCTGGCTCTTCCAGCAGTCGCCGCCAAATGCCGCGCTGATGGACCTGCCCATCTCCTCCTTTGCCACCCTCACGAAGCTAAACCGCGAAGTCGCGCTGGCCCTGAGGGACGTCGAAGGGATGTCCTGCATCGCCACGAGCCCCGGTTTTTTTACGTTCTTCTCCGGGTACGACTGCACCGCCGAGGATCCGGCCCAATGGGTATTCATGATCATACTCACCTGGCCCGCGGATGACACTGAAGAACAAGCCGCCCTTGCCAAGGATCGAGGCCATCTCTTGGACAAGGTCCGTGAGCTTGCTAAGCCACTGATCTACCCCTTCGATGCGATGGTCCGCAGCATTCCGCAGGACACCAGAACCTGGTACAGCCGCCGCATGACCTACTGGCCGACAAAGCCGTGGGATAATAGGGGTGGCCGCGTCACTTTGGCAGGAGACGCTGCACATGCCATGACTTTCCGTATGTCCATCTCCACCTCCTTTTAGCTCTGGGGAGTCGTGGTATGCTGACAACGTGCGAAATCCCATGCAGATCGTGGACAAGGTTTGGGAAACGCCATCGCAGACGTTGCTGAGCTTCAAGAGCACCTTCGCGCCATGAAGGCACATACCAGGGAGGAATTGGCGAAGGCGGTTGACAAGTATGAGAAGGACGTGTGGAGGCGGGGGTACGACATTGTGATGGAGAATCTCGAGAACACCCTCGCACTGCACGACTGGGAGAAGGTCACACAAAGCCACCTGGTAGCTTCCGGCCTGAATACGGATCCGGCACTACACTTGGGTAAGAAGTAGGGACTGACTGACTGACATTCAACGGTGTAGGCGGGTGTTAGTTGCACAGACGTCTCAAGGGTGAATGTAGCAGTGACACAACACTGGGAACTAGTGCCGATTCTAGGGCGAAGGCATCGTGGTACTTGATCTAGTCAATTCCTATGCTACTATCATATCTTACTCCCTACAGCGACTTACCTCACTGATTGTCGAACATCCGACGGTGCTTCCAAGGCCCAAGCCACCTGAGATTCCATATCAGGACCGGATTTCCCAACCTTCCCTCCTCAGCAGCTGCTCCCGATAGCCCCTACATTCCTCCCTCTTGAGAAACATGTCAATCTTCCGATGCAACTCCCTCAACTCAGCCCGCTTCCTCTCCTTGTCAGCATCAGACAGCCGCGGCAGCTCGCCCTGACACGGCCGGCAGCTCACCAAGCCCAGATCGCCATCGCCCCTCAGCATGCACGCGAAATGGCATCGCACCAACTCACACACCGTTTTGTGCACAACAATAGGGCTCAAGGCCCGCGCGCAGCGGGTGATCCCCGAGTTCCCGTCATGACCTTGCCTCAGCCTGGTGTGTGCGTACGCAATCAGGTTTCGGCTGGCCCAGGGGAAAGAAGGAGGAGCAGGATGCTGGATCATGAAATGGAAGAGGGCGCCGAAGAAGCGCGCGGCTTTCCACTCGATGTCGCTGCGGTTGGTGTCGCCGGGCTCGGGGGCGGGAGGTTCCTCGTGGAAGGTGACTAGATTCTTGGCTAGGTGGGTGAATTCCTGTAGTTCTTCGGGCTCCAGGTCCATTTCTAGGACGGGCTTGGGTTCGTTGAGTGGGATTAGCTCGAGGGAGAGGAGGAAGTTTTCGCCTTCGCCTGGGCCGGGGAGGAAAGGGAGGGCGAAGCCTAGGTAGGAAGGCATGGGGGTGTGTTGATGGTGTTTCTTGACGCTGTGGTGACGATGGGGTGGGTTGGGGTTGGGGACATATAGGAGATGCCAAGCCAAGGGGTTTAAATACGGGTGAGTACAATACCTGTCTCTCAGGCTCCTGTCTACTCAGAGCATATGTTCATGTTGACCAGATCGCTGTCACTGACTGCTTACAGAGAACCAGGGAACGTGTGCCTTGGACAGCGACTGGCATTGAATTACAGATGCTATGTACACTCTTAGTGACAGAGCAGACGGATGAACAATGCCATTGGCCTAGAATAAGTTTATGGAAGGCGTTGAACTGCCCCTGAAGCATCTCTGAGCTAGTCCCTGAACAATCAAAACTCTGAACAGCAATAACCCCTGACCATCTGATACCTCAAAAGAAGCTCCCCTTCCACGCATCCGCCACCGCGTTCGCAACCAATCTATTGATTTCAATGCCAGGATGGTAGTCATTGAACCACAGACACGACTTGCCGTCGCTGTTGTAGCAGGTGTTATCCGGAGCACCGTAGGCCGTCGGGTTGTCGAGCGCCGTGTTGAACGGCACAGTCGTGTCGACAACCTTAGCCGTCACGCCGCTGTTCTGGGTCTTGAAAGCCGCCAGTCGGGTGGCAATCGCACGATTGTACTTATCAATGGCTGTCTTCTCGCCCTCCTGGGCCTCTGTTCCCTGTCCGATCATCACTGGAGTCCGGTAAATGGCTGTGGTACTCTTGCGTCAGCGCCCCTTCACTCAGACAATCAGAAAAGAAAAAGGAGAAAACATACGCGGGACACTCAACAGCACGAAATTCCTCCCCCCCGCATCATACAACACCTGCAACCTCCCAAAATAACTGTCCATAATCTGCGCTAGGACACCCTCCTCCCAATCCGCCAACCACCAGCTGTTCCCCACGTCATTGACGCCAATCCAAACGCCAAACAGGGCGTTCTGCGCCGTCCACGGCGCGTACGACGGCTGGGACGCGATGCTGCCGCTGAACTGGGCCACCTGGTCGACCAAGCTCAGCACGGTGGGCGCGTACGGCTGCACGATGGAGGCGTTGGTGGTCGCGCCGCCGTAGGCGAAGTTGTAGGTCAGCACCGTCGTCGTGTTGAAGACCGATGTCAGGAAGCCGACCCAGTTCAGCCCGCCGCTGGCTGTCCAGCCGGGCAACGGGGGGTTGCCCAGGGGGTTGCCGGGCGCGGGCTTTGTCGAGGTGATGTCGAAGCCGGTCTGGGAGTAGGAGTCGCCGAATGTGATGAGGTATTTGATCCCGGAAGGGGCGGTGCTGCTGGATGCGGTACTGCTTGTGGAGGATGTGCGGGTTGGGGTGGTGAGGGTGGTAAGCGTGGTTGAAGTACTAGTAGTGGTCATGCTGGCGGTGGACGAGCTGGTCGTTGTCCCTGGGACGCACTGGTCTGTTGTGGCATTAGGTATTAAACATCCACTGTTTACCCTCGACGGAAGAGGTTCACTGACAGTACCAGTCATTGTACTTCGTGCAGACAGCACCAGAGACACATTGTGTCGGGCCTGAGTAGTTGATGCCACCACATTGACTCCACAACCCGGCTGTATCAGCGGCTCGCACCACTGGAACGACTCCGGAAATGAGGCCGGGAGTGGCCGCGAGAAGCGCCCATGTCGAAGCTGTCGTATACCGCCGGCCCATTGCGAGAAGCCAACCAAGAACGCCGCCGAGGAGAATGAGGAAGAGGATGAGGCGCCAGACATGGCGGTCAACGCGAGCCATGGAGATGGCTTGCATATATGACTACCTGCCAGACAGCCCCCATAGTGTAAACACGATCCCCGCTTGTTCCCGCGGCCGGGTTGGGGGGGTCGTGTTAGAGTTGCAGTCTACATGGAGGGAATCAACGCCAAGTCGGCGGCTCTTCGACAATGATTGGCGGAGGTTTTGTTGGCTGACGGGACGAGCTGGCCCGCGGAAGATCCAAATCCAGGGGGGCGGAAGGAGATGCTGCGGCATCTTACCCGAACGGCCGGGAATCACGGAAGTCATGGTAAGGGTTCGGAAAGGCATGTTTTCTGGCCGTTTGGTGAATTCCATGCAGGCTAGACCTCGCCGCGAGATGCACCACTTCAGCCTCAACCTCGGTGCTAGGTTGTTGGTTGCTTGCAACGTTAGTGTTCTGTTCATTTGGTCTGAGAACCTTGTGGTGGGAACTGTCGTTCGGAATAGATGCATCATCTTGGCTTGGGGAAATGCAAGAGTGTATAAGCAGGAGAGATACTAGTACTTTGAGGCAGGGATAGGCAAAGCTAATAGCAGAATATACGCAATCAGGGCCTGCGCAGGGGGGCTAATTAGGTGCAAAGGGTCAAAATTTCTCCTCTTTACTATGAGAGAACTGCATGATCGCCTGATGTAGAGTACTAACTGTGTGGGAACACTTAGCTTTTCTCTGCTGCTGCTGCCACATCATCATGGGCTGTCAAGCTAGGTACTATAGTGTATGTGTATATGTGCCCAGTCTATTCAGTCAATCGAATTCCT
>MU860160.1:12614-59660 GCA_033296875.1 Achaetomium macrosporum
GCAGAGTCTAAAAATATTCCTCAACACCCACTGTAAATTCCATCCGAGGGAAGAGCTCTTTGATCAGTAATACTGAAACCAGGCGTACTCATCAACGTCCTTGTAGGCATCCACCTGAACGGCATAAGGTACTTTGTAAGTCCCGCAAGGAAGTGTCTCGTTACACACAGGTGAAAACTCTTGAAGCTGTCTCCATGTCATTCCCGGAAAGTCACGCCGGATATCATCTTTGAGGAACGGCGAGTCCTTCTTCTCCTCATAGTCCACGCCAGAGCCCCTCTTCACAATGACCATGATTTCTTTCTTTTGCTCGTCTCCAGTCCTCAGTTCGGGGTCTTCGGGGCGCAAGACGCCCGGCGGCAGGTCCTCGCCTTCATGCGGCTTCTGTTCAAAGCTTACTCGTTTGCTCGGGTCAAGGATCGAACCGTAGACGGCCGGCTCCTGGGCGCGGTAGACTGTCACTGAAGCGCTGGAGCCTATTCCGTCGCGGCCTTGCATGACCGCTTGCCAGTGCTTCGGTTGGGGGTCCCTACAGAATTCTGGGGATGACTCCCAGGGATGGAGTTGCACCTTGAAGCCAAGCAATGCCGAGGTGTGGCAGATATATCGCAGGGTTTTCCATCCGTTGCCGTGCTCAATGAGACCGTTGAGCCTGTCGTAATACCGCATACCGTCGCCATCGCAGGAGTCCCGTGGATGGCCAAGCACTGTGAGCTGGTCCAGCCGCAGGCCTGGGAGAAGTTTGAGAGCAGATGCAAGCGGATACACAGGGTATAATGATAGAAGCGGATGTACAGGGTCGACGCCGGCGTCGCCGGGCGCCGTGAACACGAGATCTGCGCTGCCGACCCTAACATGCCGAATTCGCGAGAGGATATCGGCAGGCAGGGCGGATAGCTTGTCGAGCATATCTACGGGATGCTCGAAACAAAATAGGACGTGGCGCAACCACGAGTCGCCGATCTCGAGATTAGTCCGACGGCAGGCACGGAGCAGAGCAAGGCCGTTAGGGCCGGGCTTGATCCTGACGATGCGCAGGTCGCGGGTGTGCCTCTTGCCAAAGCTGAACCGCGTAGACGAGAAGAGCTGGGTCTAGATCTCGTCCCTAAGTTCCTGCGGCAGTCGCTGAAAGAGCAAACTTCCTCCCTGCAGATCGACTTTGGCGCTCGGTTCCTGGTTGTTGTTCGCCATGGTGATGTGTGTGATTGTGGTGTGATTATGTTGTGTTGTGTCGTGTTGTGTTGCATAGGACGAAGATCCGGATGTGCCCAGAGGCCCCAGACAAGCCAGAGAGGCGGCTACTTATATATTTTTGGGGCGGCGGGGGGATTGAAAGGAACCATGAGCACAAAGACCACAAAGGTCTTGGTGTTCAACAGGTTCAGCTCCCCAAAAAGCGGTCAAACAATGCGTTTCTTCAGTCCCAGCTCCCAAGGGAACAGAACGGTTATGCTAATTCTGTTTTTCCGTAGCATACAACGTGTGCACATCATATTTCCATGTCTGTTCTTCGTAGTTCTCCCACTTTTGCTAATCCACCACCTCTGTTCCACAGTTGCAATAACAGGAATGCAGTACTAGCTCAAATTGTCTGAAAACTGCCATGTTGACATTCCTCGTTTCTAGCCCGGGTCCGTGCTAGCGAAAATCTCAGCAGCAATCTCTACCTTACGCTTCGCTCTTTTCTGACCATTCCTCGGCCTTGATCCCACAATCAACCAGAGTCTTCAGCCTCACCCGTTGTCACTCAGCAGGCTGAGCCTCACGCTCCGCTTCTCAAATCAATTCTATTGATTTAGTACAGTAAAGCCGACCTCAAGCTTCGAAGACTCGGTCATCAGTCTTTGACCGGCCGGCCTTTAGCTCTCGCTCGGTTAAGCATTATCACTCGTCGCTCAATTCACTCACGGGCACTTCAAGCAAGCAGTCGCTGCACCTCTTCTTCAGATACATGTGCTATCGATCAGAAGGCGACCCAGCACATCACGGAAAACCTTGGAAGACAGCTTGAACGACTTTGAAATAGGAAGCCCGGAAGAAACGTTGACTGAAGGTAAGTCAGTGCGTATAATATACTATCCCAGGGAACCATTCCATCGTCTAACAACGGGCCAACTGTAACATGGCATTCAAAGTGCCAAACATGCATTACATGGCAGCTGAGGGCCAGAAAAGCATCGCCTGTGCCATAATATGCCTATCACAGTCCGGCGCATACTCAACTCCCCAAGAGCCTAGTTCTCACACCGTCTCCCTCCACACCGGCAACCAGAGAAATAAGGCCACGCACACCGTGGCAAAGAGACTCCCGCCAACCAAACTCTGCAGCACAATTTTCCGCTGCAACCTCCTCAGATGGCGTTCCTGCACCTTCATCCTCCGATCAAAGATCATCAGCCTCTTCACCGCCCGAACCAAACTAAACCCCGTTTTCCCTCGACTCCCGAAGACAACACTCGTATTCTCCTTCAACCCACCTGCCCCCTTCCTCCCCCTCCCCCCAACGCTCCCCCCGTTATCCATATTATCATTATCATCCCCCTCCTCGCCCTGCCTCACAATCCGCACTTCACTAACCTTCCCCATCTCACTCCCCCCACCGTCATGATGATGATGATCAACCCGCTCCCAAGGCAACCTCTGCCTCCGCGAAAACAGCAACAAAAAGAAACAACTGCCCCTCAACCCGCTCAAAACAAGGCTCATACCGAGACACCAAAGCGGCCACGCGGCGAATGCCTCCCACCTTGAGTGCGAACCGCGGTGCGGCACCATGGCGCGGCACAGCACGACCAAAAACCCTGCCACGAGGTTGGTCCACCCCAGCACGGTGGCCACGCACACCGTCTCGAAGGTGCCGTTGCCTACGCCGAGGCGGACGAAGTTCCGGTGGGAGCAGTTGCGCAGGAGGGAGTAGACGTGGTCGGCTACGGGTTTAAGGGCGGATGGGTGTAGGGGTTTATTGGAAGTGGCGCGTAGGTTGGAGAGGACTTGGGTGCGGAGGGCGGAGGGGACGTTGAGCTCTTTGGGGGAGTGGGGGAGGAGAAAAAGGGAGATTACCGTGGAGAGTTCGGTCGTGAGTGATTTGTCTGGGGAAAGGGAGGGGTTGGTGGAGATGGGGGATCTGGGGGTGGTCGTCTGGATCGGAGGTGTGAAGGAGCAGGGGGCGGATTTGGAGGTGCAGAGGGCGGTGGTGGATATCAGTTGGGAGATGCGCCTGAGTGTTTCTTTCGCTGTTGTGTGAGCTCCCCGTCAGCAGAGGCAAGTAGGTACGGTACAAGGGAAAATACAGAGCGTACCTGCTTCACTGTGTTCGTCGTCCTCTTCCTGAGAGTCGCCTTTCTCGATTGCAAAGCTGTCCTCGGGATTCATCCGGGCTACCGATGAGGCTGATTGAGCAGCACTTGGGATCGAGCCGCAGTCCTTGTCGCCCAGTGTCTGGTAGTAAGTCGCCTCGTATTTTTTGAACCTATTGTAGGACGGCTCAGAAAGTATTCGCGAAAGCAACGAGAGGGAAGACGCACCACATGTAGAACTCGAGGTTCTCCTCTGAATGCTCAATGTACTTGAGGTACATGTAGAAGTCGTACAGTGACATTGGGCTGCCTGTTAAACACTGCGTCAGCCCGAGACATAGCACCCGCGCTGTGCAATGTTCACTGACATGTCTTGTTTGCTAAGATGCGCTCGAGCCGCAGCCGGCTGGGGACGCCTCCATTGCGGCCATCCGGGCTCAGAGGGCGTTTCCCAGTGCTGATGCTGGTGGAATACTCCTTGATGTCGCGGTACTCTGGCTTTTTGTACCAGCTCAGCCACGTGGGGAGCTTGAAGTACATGGTGCCAGGTCGGGGGTGGATCAAGGAGGCGTGGCAGGATTCAGAGAGAGATCGATGACAGCATTTCCATGCAATCAGACGGTGTTGGTGATGCAGCAAACTTGGAGCAGAGTCTAGGAGAGGATGGATAGTGAGCCTCCAAGACGGGGACAGGCATGGTGAATATGTATGCCAGTACGGCCGGTTCCCTGCCTCCTCCGGGTCCGGCCATCATTTCGCACAGCTCTGGGTAGCTGCAGGCTGCCCGCTGTGCCTGTTTGCTTGGACAGCCCGAACCGCAGGCCTGAGACAATTGCATGTGGTGCATGTGCGCCATTGCATGTCGGCATCCGAGAACAGACGGCAGTGGCTGGTCTGATTCAGGATGCATACATCTCCTTGGCCCGCGCCGTCAGATTGGTGGTTGTAAACAGGGCAGCTGAGATGCGGCAAATCCCCCTTGCTGATCCAGAATCCCAAGAGATTGGTTCCCATCTGCCAAACGGATTGGCCCCCTACGTAGGTATTACGGGACTGAGCCTGCTGCCCGCTTTTTGGTGTTGCATGGTAGGAGTAGGTTACCCTAGATCTTTGCGGGCAATGATGTCTTTTTGCCGTGTGCCATTTCACAACTTGAAGCTGCAGCATGCTGCTGTCAACGATTCGGTCCGCACTTGAAGCCCACAAGGAGCCAGGCCGCATATCTTCGTCGTTTGAGGCTTGCAGACAATCACACTTTCGACGGAAGATGGAAAATGTGCTCAGATGCAGTCGATAGTGCGAGAGGAAGGTGGCGCTGAAGCGGGGTGAACAGATCTTTGTCAATTTTGACTCGTTTGAGTCGGGCTGAAGTCACTGAACTTCCCACACGTGGCTGACATGTCTCTTTCCGCACTGGCCCCTTGCATCCCAGCCCCTCTCGGAGGCGCCACAGAGACTACAGGCCCGTTGTTCGGTTTGACAAGAATCACAGGATCGGTCCGAGCAGATACAAGAGTCGGGGACAATGAACCACCTTCTTTGTTCCTTCTAGAGCGCCCGCACAGACGTCTAAGGGCATCCCTTGCTTCCTCCGTGACCGACTCCTCGCTCGCCATAGGTGAAGCGTCACATCCAGCAGCAAGGGATGTCCGACACGCTTTGCATGGGCATTGACTGGGGTGCTGCTGCTGCTGCATCCATTCAAGCCTCCAAAATGGCATCAGACGAGATTTACCTACTGTAACTGAGTGACGTCCAAGACAGCAAGTTCAAGATCACTCGCTTGCCGAAGCGGAGGGGCCTTCATCCGAATAGCTCATAACTCGACTCCGAGTCCCTAATCCTCGAGCAGTTGACTCGGCGGTTAGCGAGACGTCGAGGCTAGGCTTTGATCTCCGCCTTCTGCTCAACCAGCCACGGTACCGGAATGTTGAGGGCGAATAAACAGACTTAGCTTGGCTGTTCAAGCTATCTTGGAGAAAACAGGATATGCAACTCCCTCTTCTGCTTAGAGGCGTTCTGTTCTCTTTGTTCCAGTGTCCCGAACTGGAATTGTTCGCCAAATTAAACCGATATAACCTCTCCCACCTCGAACCATCGTACTGTTCTATACATGAAAGGCTTTGTTCTGGGAATGTCAAGGCCATTGTCCGTTTATTGTCTCGACCATTATCACGATGGTATAAAAGGAAACAAACCGGCAGCTTCTCGGCCTTATCATCGCCCATTACCTGCCAAGAAGCGCCTCGACACATCCAAACATATCCGTAAGAATTTTCTCAGGGCTTAGCAAGTAACACAAAAGTTTAACACGATGGCTGCTAATCAGACTCTGAGACTGCAGAACATGCTCAACCCCGAATCCAGGGTGTTCGAGGTGGATCGTGTCGCGGCAGAGCACTCAACTGTCATCCGCACAATCCTTGAACACTTTGACGAGAGTTACCTCGCTGAGAACGCCATCCCCATTCTCATCGACGTCAGCGACGATGCATTGGCAAAGGTGTGTGAGTGGGTCACCCACTGGAAGGACCTGCCCAAGGCTGCCGATGTGGTTGCCGACTACAGCAAGCAGGGTGGAACGCATGGAACAGCCAACAAGGCCGAGGAGACCGAGGAGGAGGGCACGGAAAACGATGTTATCGACTCCCCCTGGAACGTGGTCTTCTTCAGTGGTGTCGACGCCAAGATGCTGTACGAGATCCTCATCACGGCCAACTATCTCGACATCAAGCCTCTGTGCAACCTTTGCTGCGAGTTTATCGCGACCATAATCCGGGACAAGCCCATAGAGGAGGTCTGTAACATTCTCTGTATTGATATGGAGTTTACCATCACCCCTGAACAGGGGGCCGCCATTCGCGACAAGATCATCCGGGATTACTATAGGTAGGGAGAAAATAAACAAACTGAGGGTGGTACCTTGCGACACTTGGTTTTCTCATCTCTAATTAGCAGAGCTGAGGACGGAGGTCAACCTACGAAACATACTACTAGTACTCGGTTACCTAACTAGATGAAAATGTCTATATGGAAACCAGACAGCCAAAAGAAGAGAGCCTCTCATATACATGATTATCGCTCATGTGTTATTTGATGTGAATAATGTAAGGTAGAGTCCACTTGTCTGATGATGATCGAGGCGCAACGAAAGACATGCGATGCTACCCGTGGATGGGAATCCAACCCCATACAAGCGTGTTTCTCACCTCACTTCAGCTGCGTGCTAGATGAAACACTGGAGGCCGAAATGTGCGGCCTATTTCACTGCATTCCAAATACCGAGAAAGGCACATTGAGTATCAGGGGCAAACATCCCATATCTGTGTTCAGCGAGATGCGCAGGTACGCGGCACAGCAATGGGGGCCCGCCTCGAAGTGCCGCCGCCACAGTCCACACCAATTGGCCGACCTGAATCATCCAGCTCATTGAGGAAGGTGCAGATTGTGCGACCTGCAGCAATCGCGTGCTTGGAGCTGCAGCGAGCGTCGGATCGTCACTGCCGTGCCCGAACACTGCCTTTTACCCCACAGAGCACAAGATCCAGTATGAAACTGCGACTGTAATAAGCTGTAGCCTAGGAACTGAGCTCGTGCCACAGCTCAAGCCTATGACGGTGTCAGGGACCCGTACTTGCTCAGGTACCCGTGCTTGCAAGAGGCGATGTGATGAGATGTTGTTTCGCTTCTCTGTTCTTCTTCCCAGCAGCGAAGTGAGAAAACAGGCGCACGAGATTACTTCACGCATAGTGTGGCTGTTGGCTCGTTGGTCCTGCTCTTGCATGTTGTTGGGAGGTGATGACCGGGGTGCCGTAATTTGTTGGTTTCGTTCACACTCAGCTTATTATTAAGATCTCTGTGCCGCGGGAAGAGAACGCCGGAACACACGTATCCAAGCTCTGTGCCGTCCAAGCTTCTTGGCCCCCAAGCCTTTGCTGAGCCAGCTCTCCCACCCCCATATTTCTCCGGCCTCTGTCCCTAATGCACCCGGGGGTTCATCTCACCTCTGGCGTTCCTTCACGGCAGCTCCAGTGTTTCGCGAGGTGATGTATCGCAAGATGGCAGGCAGAGCAACATCAAAAGCGTGGCTCTTCGTGATTGCCGGACTGCTAGTGAACAGTATCAGAGCAGACCCAAAATGCTATGATACATGGGGGAACGAGGATGCGAACCAACTGCCATGCTTCTCGCCGGGGACGACAGACACGAGCGCGACGACCTGGTGCTGCAACAGGAACGACTACTGTCTCTCCAACGGCCTCTGCCTCAGTCCCGGGTACAACAACCTCATGACGCAGCAAGGATGCACCGACAAGGCCTGGGGCGGGCCATGCAACAAGATCTGCTCGGCCAATGATGGTAAAAATTTGCACCTGCCCACCCCTAACCTGCTCCCACCCGACTCACACTGACTGACCGTCACCACTAGAGAACGGAACCGGCCTCGGAATCCCCCTCATCCCCTGCCCAGCCAGCTACAACCCCGACACTAACGAATTCCAATTCTGCTGCGGCCCCGACGCCACCTCGTGCTGCAGCAACTCCATCTCATGGACCTCCATCCCCTTGGGCAACATCATCCGCAGCCCAACAATCAGCACCTCCGTCTCCGCCGCCTCCAGTGAGAGTACCTCCAGCAGCAACAGCTACTCACTGAAACTAGGCCTCGGCATCGGCCTCGGAATCGGCATCCCCATCCTCCTGGTCCTCTTAGCAGTAGCCTACCTGCTCGCCCAACCTCTCCACCCGCGCCGCCACCGGCACTGGAAGAACAACAACCACAACAAAACCGCCAGTCGCCCTACCCTCACCGAAAAGTCCTCTTCAACCTCCTCCTCCGAAAAGAAACGGCGCGACTCCTTCGGCCGCGTCGACACCAACGTCGGCCCGCCCTCGGACGACGGCCACGACAACACTTATGCTAATGTACCACATGTGTGGCCGCCCGCTGGTGGGGGCACCAACGTGGCCGCGGCCATTGCGGCGTGGGCGCTGCGCTCCGGGTTTGGGATCGGTCATCATGGGCATGGTGGTGCGCCAGGGGTAGAGATGGAGGCGCCGCCGCCGCCAAGGCCTGGTACGCCGCAGGAGATGGATGGACGACCGACGAGGGGTCCACCGGGGATGTACAGGAGGTCGAGGAGTAGGGTGAGGACTACAGCAACCGGGGCGTTTGGGCATGCTGCGGCGGCGGCGGCTGAGTTGCCTGGTCATTCTTCTTCGGAGGGGATGGTGGCGAAGGGAGATAATATTGGGGGGAGGGGCAAGGTGAGGGTTGCGGCCGAGGAGGTTGAGTTGCCTACGCCGGATACGCCCAAGAGGGAGAGGGATGTCGAGAAGGGGTTGGGTGGGAACTCTGGAGGAGGGGAGAGGGGCAGAGGGGGGAGGTGATGACTGATGATGAGGGGATGTGTTGTGTGGTGGAGGCTGGAGAATACTTATTGTGCTGACGGGATCTGATAGCCAGCCTGATATGGCAAGTTTCATAAGTAGCCTCCGAAGGATCTGTACTCTATACGTATTGATAGTAGTAACCGACCGCATCTTGCCGTCGCACTCGCAGATACTGTCTTCAAAGCTGTGGTCGTGTACCGGTCTGTGGGCTGACCGTCCCACCAGATGAGGCGGTGCGTCCCTGTTGAGGATGCATCACTGGGTTCTTGAAGGGCAACATCACCTGCGCTGGGAGCAAAGAAGACAAAAAGCAAGTCGAAGACGGGAATTGAGCCCGACGTGGGGGTCGAACCCACAACCTTGAGATGACGGAGAAGCTCCTTAAGAGTCTCACGCTCTACCGATTGAGCTAGCCGGGCGCTGGCTCGAGATGTTGTGATGCATGGGTCGAAGCAGAGTTTTTCTGGAGGATCCCACCGGCGTTGTGGGTTGAGTCTTTTGCGAGGAATCCACTTGTGGAGAGCAGGAGGCGTGTCCGGAACTAACCGACAACTGACAGCGTCGGGGCGTTAAGGACAGGAGCTGCCTCTTGGAAGTTTATTTAGTCCTGATCGATGTCCAGTGCGCGTGTTGGCAGGTAGTTGGGCCTTAGTGTTAGCGCTGATGCTGGCTTGGATGAGGTATAGTCAACCAGATGTTGCACCATCCATAATCCAGTCCCATTCAACGCTTCCTCGGAGATCCCCGCTATGATCTGGCAAGAATCTGGGTGACCGGTTCAAACCCAGAGGATTCAGGATGGTGGCACGGTAGGAATAAGTGCTTTGTTCACAGGGTCATGCTTTAAGACCGCCAACCGGAAAACAAAGAACGGTGACACCTTCAGAGCTGCCATAGGAATGCGAACGACAACCGCGCTGCTGTGTACGAGACGACCTCAACAGTCGACTTTATCACAAACAGAACGAACTGATGGGCAAAAAACTCGCAATCAGTGTTGATGTATCTAGAGAGGTTCTATACAATCATAGCAAAATATCTTCATTCCCTGTGTTCTCTGGCCTCAGAGCTGCTTGGAAATGAGCAAAAGCCCCGTAGAAGCGTTGCATGGTTTGAAGTCCAAGGCGTCTTAGGCTCCTTAGCTATTTATGGTCTGTGGCAACTCATCTGGTCTTCTTTCTCCTACGCTAAAAGATCCCTACAGACAAGCACTATCCAGCAGAAAAGATGCTTAGCAGGGCGAACTGTTGACGTTCCTGATGTCTATTTCCGCCAGCATGCTCCGTATCCCGACTTTAAATCCGTCGCAAGCAACGCTTGGTAATAAAGCTCATAATAACATCAAGGACGAACCAGGCCTTATTCTCTGGTCCTGGTTTTGGTGAAATACCATAGAAATTCCACCAATCAAGGAGCCAGAGAACCAAAACCAACCGTCTGGCGCTAGTGGGTGCTCAGAGTTGGGTTGAGCATGCTAATATCGTGGAACCATACATGTTATTAGACAGGGAGCGAGCGTCTCCTCGAGATCCTTGGCGTTTCCATCGACGGTGCGTCTTTTATGTCCATCACCTGGCGGCGGCGGATACTTCAATACGGCTATTTAACCGAACCCTTAGGAGCATAGATTTCATGCACCCTTTGTGCGGGGTGCTCGGAGTTATGGAATGGCAAGACCTTATCCCTCGTTCATACCTTGCTTATGATGGCCAGGCAACCTGGCTGATGGAGGCAGAAAACGCGTATATATCAAAGAGCAGTAGCAGTCCGGAAGGTAGGGTTACTCAGGCCCTTTTCGACACTACGAACACAACACCAGCCCTATACCCCTAGCGGCCTAGCTAGGTAGGCATCCTGAAGATGAAGTTCCTCGTAACAGCTGCCATTCTCACAATATGCGCGCACGGTGCCCTCGCTGAGGTGGTCAAAGAGGGCTCGACGTGCACCGTCACACCGCTCGGCTCCGGCGATGACACGCCCCAGATCAAGAGCGCCTTCCAGCAGTGTGCGACAAACAGCCACATCATTTTCCAGGAAGGCACATACAACATCCGTCAGGTGATGGAATTCACAAACCTGAAAAATGTCACCATTGACATACTGGGAAAATGGGTCTGGAGCGCCGACAATCTGCAGTACTGGATTGGCAACACGCTGCCGGTCGACTATGCGGGCCTGCACACGGGCTGGAAGCTGGGTGGCACCGACATACGGTTGCTGGGCCATGGGAAGGCCCTCTTCGACGGCAACGGCCAGGTGTGGATCGACGAGAACAAGGACGGCAGCAACCGCCGCGGCCGGCCCATCAACCTGACCATCTGGCGGGCGACCAACGTCCTGGTGGACGGCATCACGTGGCGCCAGTCGCAGTTCTGGCACACCTTTGTGGCATACAGCAAGAACGTCACCATGACCAACCTCGACATGAGCACTCAAAGCAACTCGCGCTGGTCTGCCGTCAACACCGACGGCGTCGACACATGGAACTCGGAGAACGTCTTCATCCGCAACTGGACCGTCCGGTGCGGTGATGTAAGTCCTCATCAACCAATGTTCCCGGAACAGTAGAACGGAGAGAATCATTGACTCAGATCATCTCCA
The DNA here is from genome assembly GCA_033296875.1 of Achaetomium macrosporum. NCBI lineage: Eukaryota > Fungi > Ascomycota > Sordariomycetes > Sordariales > Chaetomiaceae > Achaetomium > Achaetomium macrosporum. The sequence continues at coordinate 23,906 of MU860160.1, forward strand.
GGACTGCATCTCCGTAAAAGCCAACAGCAAGAACATCGACGTGCGCAACGTGACCTGCTACGAGTCCGGCTGTGCCGTCATCGGGTCGCTGGGCAACGGCAACGGGCCGGACACAGTGGACAACGTCCTCTTCCAGGATTTCAAGTGCAACCACTCGTCCAACGCCGCCTGGATCAAGACGTATCCGGGGCAGGGCCACGTGCGCAACGTGACGTTCCGCAACTTCGACTTCAGCGACGTCAACCAGCCCATCTACATCAGCCCGTGCATCTACTCGGGCCAGAACTGCGACGGCTCGCGGCTGCCCATCGAGGACATCACCTGGTCCAACATCAAGGGCACCAGCCGCTACAACGTCGCGGCCGGCATGCACTGCTCGGCCGCGGCGCCGTGCAAGAACCTCAAGTTCGAGAACATCGACATCCGCCCCAAGGCGGGCGGCACCGCTAAGGTGCTGTGCTCGAATATCCAGAACCAGGCGACCATGGGACTGCAGTGTACGGGCAGCTGTCCCGGCAATTGGCCACAGCAGTTGAATGGAAACAGCTGAGGGGCCATGTAGGTTGTTTTGAAGATAGCTCTGGAAGAGATGGCGGTGTTCCGAGCTATAGGTCATGTCTGGCTGGGGTCAGGGGCAAGTCACGGTGTCACGGTCCTCATGACCAAGATCCAATGGACTTCGATGGTGGTATGTATGTTCAAGGGGCAAGCTCCCATAAAATACCTCTCTATCAGACTTGGTAGACATAAATCCAGTGACAGCGCCTGAGCCGCCAGTTCTATGTTTCTGCTCATGATATCAACGCCTAAGCGGCCGCCCGGCCCCTCCGCTTCGGCGCCGGCGTCCCATTACCGCTCATCCCCAGATTCGCGATCCTCGTCCGTCTCGTCGCCATCCCCGACCGTGTCGAGGTCGCTGCCGAACTCGCAGGTGCCGCAGCAGACGACGCAGAAGGAGCAGCCGCAGCGGCAGGTGCCGGCTTCGGCAGGGATCTCGCCCTCGTCCGTAAGCTCGGAGCAGAAGGAGGAGCAGCAGCAGCCGCCTTCTCAGCAGCCGCCTTCTCAGCAGCCGCCTTCTTCTCCCCGCTCGTCATCTTCTTAACCGGCGTAGGGGGCGGTAGCCTAGACGACCTAGTGCGCCTGGTCGACACGGGCGGCGCCGCCGTCGACGGCGCAGACCCTGCCTTCCTAGCTGCCACCCTCACCGTCTTCTCCACGACCGGCTCCGCCGCGGCAGGCGGCTCCGCCTCCGCAATCTCATCCACCCCAGCCACGTCCATGACCATATCGGCCAGTAACCCCCTCGCCATGCCCCTAAACACGCTCGGCTGGGTCTCATCACCATGGAACCTAACCAGCTCTTCCGCCCAGCGGACGCCCTTAGCAGCCTTCCGAGCACTCTTCTCCCCATCCCCACCATCACCACCCTGCACAGCATGATCTCCCTCCATCTGCTGCTGCCTCCGCTCCTTGGCCTCCAAGACTCCCTTCAACTCCCGCATGCGCCAACTCGGATCCTCCGCCTGCTTAGCCAGAACCACCTGCGGCGGGACCGCGCCACCTTTATTCTTGCGGGTATTCACGCGGGTGATGGCCGCGAGATCCTTCTCCTCGCTGCGCTGCCGCGCCATGGCTGCGTAATGGTGGGACTCGAGTGCCGCGTCGTCCATCGCTCCCATGCCCGGGAGGCGGACGGGGATCATGGAGAAGGCGATGGCGTTGGCGGACGGCGCCGCTGGCTTGAGCCTGCGAGCGCGCGTGGAGCGGCGAGGGCCGGCGGGGCCGGCGGGGAGAGAATCCGGCTCGAGAGGGGGCGACGCCGTGCTTTCTACGGTGGTTTCGAGGACTGGGTCGACGCGCTTCCGCCGGCGTTTGAGGCGCGGCCCGTCATCTAGGTCGTCTTCTTGGTCCTCGGACCGGTCTTTACGCTTTGTTGGGGGCTCTACGATCAGTTCGAGCTTGCGCTTGTTCTTTGTTGGGCTGGGGCTGTTGGAACTCTTTTCCGCGAGGGGCTTTCTGGGGAGATGAGTCTCTGACTCGAACTTGGCCACAGGTGAGCCGGTTGAGGTGGTGGATCCTAGGGAACCCAACTGTCGTGCTGATCGAGAGGTGTTGTTTGCAAAAGTGACAGCCGCCGCTGCTGCCTTGGCGTTCTTATCTGCCGCTACGCGCGTGACGAACTTCCTCAGCATCTCAGTCTCCGAATCGTCATGCATGGCTTGCAATTGGAGTGTGTCATTCTCCGGGCATGGCGGGTTGACCGCAAGATCGTCATCAATGGTCTCCATGGCGTCGTGATCCTCGTCTGCTGCGAACTCCTCCTCGACAACCTCGTCAACGTCGTTCTCGTCCGAGTCATGTTCAGCCCCTGCCTCTTCCTCGTGCGGACTACCGGGCGTGGCATCCGGTGGCGAGGTTTGGCGTCCATTGATGGGGGTGAACCGGGGAAGCTCTGAAGCATTATTGTCTTCGGCAACGTCTTCACCCCGAACTTTTTCGGGCTTTTCAACAGAGAGCTCGGAGAACTCTTTTGCTTCTGAGTCCTCCGGCATTGCTATATCGAGCTCGTTGTCTCTGCGAGACGGGACAGCGGAGTCTTCAGAGGCGCTCGGCGAGCTCTCTTCTTGCGTCTCCAATGGAGGTTGTTGAGTTGCATCGGCTGAGGACGGTACGTTGTTACGCCGTGGCGAATCAGATGGGAGCAAACCATCTGCATCACCGGCAGCGTGGCTGGCGGAGACGGCCAGCGAGCAAGGGGTTTCAGAGATCGACTCTATCGCGGGCTGTTCATCGCCTGCAAAATGAGTTGCATTTGCAGAGCCAGATTTCTCACTCTCGACCTCCACGACGGCTAAAGACGGGGATGCTGCATTCGCATTCACAATTGTCTCATCCGTAGCCAGACGAAGAGTGTCAACCTCCTCTGAAGACTGATGCTCGGAGAGAGACGACTCCTCGTAGATAGTCGAGAGGCCGTCAGAATCATGAAGGGCGAACGAGGCTTCGGAGAGGTGTCCCTCCGGAGACATTGAACGCCCCTCCTCGATGGGTGGCAGGGAATCCTCCTTCTTTGTCTCGGTTTCGGTGGCATTCGGTCTGGTTGCAGCCGGGCGGGGACTTCCGCCTTCCACTGCCGCCGCAGCCACAGCCTCCTCTGTGACACTGCAAGACCCCTCCGACGAGCTCGGCATGACGATTGGAGGTTCGAGAAAAGGTTTAACAGGAGACGCAACCGGGGAGGCAGATGTTGCCAGAGAGGCAGGTTCGAGCACCGGTTCCGCCAGTTCCATCTCCTCTTCGCCAACACTGTGTCGTCTGGTTGCTGGATCGGCAGCGTTGATCGGTTGGCCGAAGATGTCAAGGTTGGTCTTCACGTCAATTTCAACCACTTCTTCAGCCTTGTAATGGTCCACGGCGGTGCCGGTATCTTTCTCGCCACCTGCACCAATCTTGCGAATTTCATCAGGGCCAACACAGAGACCGTCCATGGTGTTGCGTCTGCCTCTAGCATCTCGCGCCTCGACTGGTGCACTACTCATCGAGGTAAAGCTGTGTCGACGGTTGGGGCTATTCCGACCGGACTTAAGGGCCAAAAGCCGCGCTGCTCCGCTCAAGCCACGGTCGCTCCTACGCGCGGACTGAAGCGAGGCTCGCCTGCGAGCCTCGTGCTGAGCTTCGATTTGGAGCTCCGGAGTCGGTTGGTCAAACATGAGTGGGGCGGGGCTCGCACCATCATCCGCCGAGATCTGGTCTTCTGCCGCCTTGGTGGCCGGCGTGGCGAGGATGTCCTCGGCTGGTACAATTGGACATTTTGAAAGCTTTGACGGAGACTTCTCCGGTGGGCCGGCTGTTGGTGATTCCAGAATCACCTTCGTGGGGGTGGCGTTCACCCGGAATGAGCGAAGTGGAGAGTCCGCAACCTTAGTTGGCGATGGCGTAACCGGCTGTCTCTTGACGGGCGACAGCACCCGTGCCGAGCTCTTTGCGGGTGACAAGTTGATCATCGGAAGCTGGGAAATACGCCTGCTGAGACGACGCGTCGACCGTCTTCTCATCTGTTTCTCATCGATTTGGACCGCAATGTCGACAGGTTCGGCGGAAGCGGGAACCTCAAACTCGATCAAAGGCTGCAAATCGGCCACCATACAAGTCTCCTTCTCCTCCTTCGGTTCAATCGGCCAACGTGAGTTGTGTCGCTTCCTCGGGATCCACTTCAAGCGCTCTTCGGGGAATGTCGCGCGTTTGATCTTGGTGTAGTTGCTCGCCGTGACTGCGTGCGCAGCCTCGTCTCTTTCGGCGAACACCGCGTCTAGATCCCCTCGTTAGATGCATCAAACATGTTTGTAGGAGAGTGCATACCTCGCGCCTCGAGAAGATCTCGCTTGCCATCATGTCCTTCCTCAACCCGCGGATCCCACTTCGCGTTACCCCACGCGGGAATATGGCTTACTTGTCGCGCGCGCTTCCTAGGTTCTTGGCCTTGCCGCTCAAGCTCTGCCATTGCACGGCAATATCCTTCCGTCTCAGGTGCAGTCACCAGGCCGGCGACTCTCTTCCAGATCTTGCTCTGTCGGCGCAAGCCTGGTACGGCAGCGACAGCAACGCGCTGCCATGGCCTAGGACAGGGAATCGGAGGCGGAAGAAAGCATTCGGCGGTGATAGGACCCCTACAACACAAAGAGTAAGCTCATGGTTGTACTACATAGAAATGGGATACGTAACTGGTCGGAGCCCAACTTGCCGTCGCGCGCGGGCTCGAAGCCACCATTAAGGTCTGTCATCGTGAAAAGGAAAAGAATAACTGCCAAAGGGGTATCGGTCGCGATGTAAGCAAGAGGAAAGTATCACCACTAGTTCATGTTAACTGAGAGGGTATAAAAGTGCGCCGTTTCCTTCCAAAGCATAAATAACGAATTATGCGACGCGTTGCAACCAGAAAGTCGTGTCGGTCTCGAGAGAAAGGGTCTTGCGACAGGGATCGTGGAATTCAATGTTTACATCTCGAGCCTGCAACCAATCATAACGCATCCGCGTTCTGACCATGTCCCCATGCGCCAAGCCGTGCCCCACCTCTCATTGCCTGGTATCGCCACGTGACCAGAAATCTTTCGGCTCCACCAAGTTTTGGCATCGCGCTTCTCGAATCTCGACGACGAAGACGACAGCAACCAAAACCCCGCGATGCCATTACCGCAGTAACACATCCGCCCTCAGAGCCAGCCGCGAGAGACAAGATGGTCAACACCCAGAAGCCGATCCGGCTGCCGCCCCTACGCGTGCTGCGGGTCCGGCAGCCGAACCGTACCGAGCCGAACCCCTGCCTGACCGTGATGTCCTCCGTGTTGTGTATGCCACCCTGGATCTATCCCGCCATATGATTCGAAAAAAGAAACTGACCTTCTGCTCCTTTCCCGCGCAGCTTGTTGGGCGTCGGCCGGGTACCACGGGAGGGGCTGCACCACCGTCGAGCAGGCACTGCGCGCATGCATGGACGCCCCGCGACCGCCGGAGAAGAGCTCCAACACGATCAACTACCACCTCGCCCGCTTCTCCAAGAGACTGATTGCCCAAGGGAGGAAGAAATAAGCAAGTCGCTATCCAATTGGTTGCGCGGTTTTACGTGGGGCGACGACAGGTTTCGATCACGGATACCCGCTCGTGTTGGGGAGATTTGGGCCGACACAGCGACTCCAGCCTTCATTGGGACCAGTCTCTTAAGCGAGGAGCATAGTTCGGCGTCCATTGTGGAACACCGCGGGCCGACCGGCAGCGGGAAGTTTCTGGACTAGCCCGCGCCCCTCGAACGGTTTACAGCTGCTGTACAAACACCCTGTCATTGTATTGGTAGAGGGAATGGGGCGTTAGTTGGGAGTTGCAGGCCATAGCCAGGTCCATGTACATGTACAACGCATACAAAGATACTACAGAACCATTTCAGCATCGCAGACAACCAGACATGCCCTCCGTACGCCGGGAACCGTCGCCCCTGGACGGCAATGCCAGGTGGCAGGTGTACACAACTACTCCTGGGCGAGGACCTCCCACTCCAGGTCCATTCAAAAATGTGCCATACCGACTACACTCACTTACCGTGCATTAGCATCTAAATCAAGATGTCCCACAGCCCACCATGAAGGTGAAGAAGCTTATACGAGGGACAAAGATCTTTCAAAACAGGAATGTACGCTGGGTATTGATCCATATCTACAGCAGCAGTCAGAAGAGCAATAACTAGGTAGATAGCAACAGGAGACAAGCTCATCCTCCTCTGCCGTCCCACCTTCCTTGAAACCCCTCTTCATCCCCTATCCCTTCTCTCTTCCCTCCTTGTCCACACTCTCTTTCTTCCAAACAAAAAGCAACCAGTGGAACTATCTACTTCGATATCCCCATAAACGAGAGAAGAGGGAACTGTAACAGACGAGCCCGATCCCCAACGCAATGTACCTCGTCCCTCGATTCCCAAAATAAGAAAAATGAAGGAGAGAAATGGAAGGATAATGCGAAGCGGCCCATGGACATGTACCAAGCCAAAGTATCTCCAAGAAGGTATAAAGTAAAGAGCGGAAGGGGTGATAACCTTAAATCCACCAAGAAATCCGAGAACAAAAAGGAAATACAGGTGCGATCGCTGCTCTATGTGTGTGTCTTTGTGTGTGTGGTGCTTCGTCATCAACGTGATAGGAAAGTGCCGAGCTAAGGATGGTACGAGGTCGGGCGTGTGAGGGTGGTTTCGAAGTGTAATTTCGAGGCTGGGAAGAAAGCGCCAGCCTTCCATGTGACGTAGTTTTGAGGAGTATGGTAGATAGGTAGGTAGGGAGACGGATGAGTATGGGTTAAGGGTCGACTGTTGTGGGGTATCCGATTACTGCTCCTTCGCGGTAGAGAAATAACAGGTGGATGGACGATCCCTCCAGACGCCATGCAGTGACTTAATGCAAGCGAGCAAGCAAGCAAGCAGCGGAAGCAGCTGCAACATGGATACATGGTGAAAAATGCTGATGGCATAACCGAATTTAAATGTCGTCCTCGAGGTGCCGTCTAAAGCGATGAATAGTTGCTTCCCCTTTTACTCTGTTTCGTTTTCGTTTTGCGTCTTCAAAAGATTAGTTAAGATCGCCGACGCAGAACAGCTCGATCTCGCCTAGGCCGCCCGGTGTGTTCCCTTGACCCTCACGCCATTCAGAAATGGCGATTTGGATATCATCATCGCTCTCGATCGTCACAAAGTCGCCATCTTCGTCCCGGTACCGCAACTTCAGGTCGCCTCTAGCGATACTACTGTTGGTGAGCCGGGCGAGCTTCACGTCGATGCGATCCACTAGACTCTGGTAGGTGATGTTGAACTGAGCAACAAGCGTGAAGTAGTTCCCTGCTTCATAGTTCACCTTCACCTTGAGCTGGTTCGGCATCGCAATATCAGGGGTTGGCGGTATCATCGGGTGACTCGATGTGAGCGGCGCGGTTACCAATCCTGGAGTGATCGATTTTGACGGGTCGATCGGAGCAAGCGGCGCGAGGCCAGGCGGTGGGGGTCCCGGCGGAGGCAGGTTGGTTACGCTTCCAGGCGTCCCCTGACGCGGATACACTGGCTGCGTAGGGAACTGTGACATGGTGCCCCCGTACTGCCTTGCACGCTGCGTCCCTGGAGAGTTCGTGTTCGTCCTCAGCGGGAGGTCATTTGCCGGACTTCCCGTATTACTCCGCGGGATGTTGGAGTCGTGTCGGACATGCGTCGGGTAAGGGGGATGGTTTTGCTGAAGGTGAGGCGGGATACCGGGCACTGCTGGGATGGACTGAGCACTGCGTGAAGGCTGCCCATTGATATCTGGCGTGCTGTAACTTCGGCCGCGTTGCTGTTGCAGCTGAGCTGCCTGAGCTGACTCGCGGGGCATTACGGGCATTGAAGGCCCTCGAGGGTTGCGGCCATTCGCGCCCCAGCTGTTCGCTGGAGATGAGCCGTCTCGGGAAGGCGCGCGAGGCATAGCTGGGGCGGTATATCGGTTGGTATCCTCCGGATTGTAAGGCTGAGGCGTGGTGGTTTTCGGGAACGGATACCCGATGCTTGTACTCGTCCGAGTGGATGACGCTGGGGATTCCGTAACAGGCGAGAAGTAAGACTCTGCACCGCGGGGCAGTGGTGACGCTTGACCAGGCACCTGAGTCTGAAGGTTCGGGAGTGTGGCGGGTGGAATCATTGGGAAACGCGGGGGTGGCACGCGACCAGTCCCTGTCGAGGAAATGGCGCTTTCGTTTGTTGCCGCCCGTTGGCGCAAGGCAGGATTTGAAGCGTTGCGCGGCATTGTACCCGGTATGCTGACTGGTGCAGCGTACTGGGGAGGGATAGTGGTCGTCCCTGCAATGCTTCCGTTGGGCTCGTCGTCGTCTTCGTCGTCTTCATCATCTGGCTGGGCATAAGGATTCTGCAAGGCATTCTCCTGCTCTTTTAACCACGCAAATTCCGGAGCCGCTCTGTCGGATTTCTGTTGGGCTTGAGGAGCATTCTCCTTCCGTTGCTGGTCGAGCCCTGCAGCCCATTTCTTCATGGTCTCCTCATTCTGGAACTTGATCATGAAGTTCTCCACACCAGGGTCACCCTTCCACCATATTTGTACAGTATAGGAGCCTACCAAGTCAGCATTTATCGCACCCAACAAGGCACTCAAGCAACTTACCAGTCTTCGACATGGCCACGACATCCGTCACATTGGTCATGAAAATTCTCCCTTTGAGCTGCAACTTTGCGTTCTTGTTGCGCACCTTGGCCCCAGTTGACCGGGTCTTGTCTTTCTTATCCTTGGTCTTGCCCGGCACGATCTCTTTGCAGCACAGGAGGATACATTGGAACAGATAAATCTCATACTGTGAGAGAGTCGTTAGCAAAGTTTACCACGTCAATATGAGGGTGTCGCACCGGAACACCTACATCCTTCTCTTGGTCACCCTTGCCAGTAATGACAGTGTAGACCCCGTGCAAGAGAAGCTTTCCGAACTGGTCCACGCGGTGTTTCTTCCAGTCCTCGACTCGGGCGATCAAATCTTCCATGGCTTCGTCCAACAGGTCGCGGTCAACAGCCTCGTTAGCCTTCTGGAGCACACGCTCCGCAGCCTCTATCCCTGCTGTGAGATCTGCCTTGGCCGCTTCGTCTTCGCTCTTCTTGAGCAGGTCCTAACAGATGTCAGCCACACCCTCTTCCACGATGAATATGGAAATCCATACCTTCAGAAGAAGTGGGTACTTGACAAGTCGCTGCATGGGCTTCAAAAGGAACCCGTCGAGCGTATTGAAGTCGCAGGCAACGGGGTGATCGGCGGCTTGGATCTTGTCGAATACTTGGCTGGCAAGCTGCGCAGCCTTCCGCTGGTTTGCGATGAAGGGTTGGTAACACACATTAAATGTCTCTTCGTACGCAACGAACGGGCTGCCCCACTCCTGTCGCGCTTGCGGCATCGAGTTTGTAGTTTCCACCCGGATGAGGAACTTGCGTTGGCAATCCAAAATCGCGTTGATGTTGAGAAAGATGTTATGGACAACGTCCCCGGGGATGATGCCGTTTTGCTCCAACGTCTTCTTCAAGTCGTGCAAGTTCTCGAGATCCTGGACATACTTCCGCTCCGTGTCTACTAGCTCACGCACGATGTAGTCTCGGTAGCTCATTTGGGAACCGGTCTGCATCGAGTCGTCCTCGGGATAAGGCTGGACCTGAAGCAGCAGGCCTCGTTGCTCGGCGAGATCGAGGACATGGTTGATCACGGAAGTCACCTGTTACATGTCAGTCCACTGGCTGAACACAGCCGCAGACGAGGAGCAAGAGCGCTCACCTTTACAAACCCCGTGGTGTCGTTTCCTGCCAGGTCGGTGATGATAAAGACCTCCGTCGTCGGAAGCATAAGCTTGGACTTGCAGGCCTCAACGAACCTAAGGATGGCGATCTTTGACCGCTTCGCCTCCGACGCTCCCGTTTCCTGTACCTGCAACGGCGTCTCTGGCTGCAGGGCATTATAGATGGCGAGGAGCGGGTATCCGGTGCGCAGGAGTTTCCAGAGAGACTCGACCGGTCCGCCCTCGTCGGGGTCCGCCGCCATCTCTTCGAGCTGCTGCATGTACGGTTCGAAACCCGGCACCTTGGCCAGCCTCTGCTTCAGGGACACGCATATTTGGTAGAGGGACCGAGATGCGTCGGCTCTCTGATTGATGATGTTGGTAGTCGCCACGACCTGGCCATTTGGCTGTGCGGCAATTGTCGTGGCGGTGGAGAGCGAGTTCAGCGAGGTGCTGGAGTTGGTGGCCGGAAAGGTTGCCGAGCCAGACAGCTGGCTCGCGCGCGGAGCGCTGGGCAGGCCAATACCATTCATTCTGTCGATGACTTCCATGGGTGTAGCAACAGGAACCGTGTTCATGCGAAGGAGGGGAGCATGGGCCATAACTAGCTCGCCATTAGCACAACGCCGGTGGGGAGTCCACGAGGCGGGAGGGGTGATGGGGTTCGACTGCAACCCCTGGCGAAGTTGAGGCTAGCTCTCAATCGGGGCTTTGCACGAACAGGGCGGGAGAAGCGGGATGGAATTGTTGGAGCAGAAGACGGGGTTGCCGATATATTCGCGAGGTAATCGATGTCTAGATGTCGACTAGACCGGAGGTATCACGGATCTTTGTTCTCTTGAGTCGAATTCGGCAAGGCTGATCGCAGCTTGCCTCGTAGGTCGTTGCGCTGGGCTGGTCCTGGCTTCAGTCGGAATGGCAGAGAATTGGCGCTGCGTGGTAATCCTGGAGCTCTCCCTCGCCGTCGCTGTCACTTCCACTTCAGGTAATGGAGTGTGATGCCCTGCCGCCGACTGTAGCGCTTTCTTCCTCCGCTGAGAGTGCTGTTTCTGGATTGCCCTTCTCTTCCCCTGTGGCTGAACGTCTCCGATCGTTCGCTTTTGTCTTGTCGCTCCTGCGCTGTGTCTTCGGCGTCGTTACACGCGCTCGTCGGTCGTAGGGACAGTGACGATATGCGACCTCGAGTACCGAAGGCTTCCGCCAACTCGGACTTGGATCACGGTGCTGTGAGCTGCTTTGAAACGGAGGGTCGTGGCAAGTGACCGCTCTCTTCGATGGTTGGTTGGGACGCAGAAGATGCGGGCGGCCCCTTTAGGTTTGGGGGGACGCCGAGGTGGGTTCTTAGTGGACAGGATTAAGAGCGCAGCGGGGCGGCGTGATAACTCTGGGCGTGCCGCCGATGGCCAACTCCGAAACTGTTCTGGAAACAGCAACCACAAGCATCCAACCGAGTATATTGACACAGAACGATGGAATTGAGGTCGATGCGACACCAGCGAAGCCACTTCAGATATTCAATGAATGATTCGATACTGTGGATATTCTTCGTGTCCAACAAAGCTTGTACTCCTCTAGTCGCATGACAGCCGAGACTTCTCCCGTTCGCGGGCTGATGTGAGAAACAGCCGACTGGTCTGGCTAAGAGAAGGATGGTCTTCCCGCCGGTTTTCCACGCACACGACAGTGGCAACGGAAATAATGCATCGCAAAAAATAATGCATCGCAAATGCCGGGCTTGGGATGCCAGGCAGATGCAGCTTGCACCGATGCGGACGACGCATCTACGGATTTCATCTCCATGCTGTTGTGCGGCACAGGCGCCGAGGCTAAAGCTTCGCCTTGCCGACTGCCCAATCCTCCAAGCTAAAGCCTGCATTCCTGTAAGAAAGGCGATATGTTTCTTTTGCGTACGGAGAAACTGTCGTCTATTCCGATTGCCAGGCCCCTAATACCACAGGAACTGCCATCTTTCCTCGGGCTTGCCCGTTGTCGACGGAAGGTAGACCTTAGGTACACAGGAGGCATGACCTGACTACCCCTCCATCGGACATGATTTGTGATGGCCTGCCGGTTTGAGGATTCCAGGACCAATGAACACCACCTCTAGGCTCGTTTTAGCCTCACCGCGAAAGAACCGCTCGGTCTCTGGCTGGATCCCAGTCGGTGGTCCTGCGGGGTCTTCTGTACTTTCCATGGTGCTGCGTGAGGCATTCCGACTATGATTTGATAGGTTAAGTTGACTTGATTCATGAGCCTAGCAGCCCAGCTGAAGGTGACTGTGCTCGCAGTCACCCTCTGGCAGAAAAAACCGTACACCAAACGTCAAGGCGGAGAGAAACTCACCACTATAGTACCTTATTTATCTCATTCCTTTCATTTGTTCCTCTTCTTCATGTTCCTCTTCTTCATGTTCCTCTTCTTCATGTTCCTCTTCTTTCTTCTTTCTCTTTCAATCTGTTTTCTCTTCTTTCTTTCTTTTACATTTAATCCTGTTTGGTTTATTGTTCAAACTGTCGGGTACCTTCTTGGTGTACGGCTTTTTGTGACCATGGGGAGGCAGTCCCCTCCAACCCCACTCAGCGTTTAAGGCGCTAAAGCACCCAGCGGACCCACTCCGCCCCCGCCACGCCAGGTTTCCAAGGCGTCGGTGGGCGTGCACAGCTGTTCCAGGTTATCCGTAGCCGTTTGTCAGCCGCCATCAGCCTCTCCAACAACAGCCGCGATCTTCGGCACCCAAGCACCCTGTTAATCTGTTCTATCCCCCCAGCCACAAAAACGAAGACTGTTAGGTCGCGACAGTCAGATGCTCCGTATTGCGCTTAACGGACAGTCTGCGCTACGGTGATACATCGCGACCAGACGGACCCCTCCGAGACTCCTGTCGTTGCATCACCAGCGATAGCAGCGACCCGCTGCTCTCCCAACCTTGGGAATTGCCCATCGTTCATTGTGCTTTTGCATACACTAGGTAGTGTTCCTACTACCCGCGTCTTCCCTACTATCCCCATTCGAGGATTGATCTTCAATTCTACAATTCTGCGTCTTCCTATAAGCACCTATGCGCGATGGCCGGTTTCACTCCGCAGCCCGACGAAGGTTATTCTGAAGATCCGCTGACTGCCCCTTCCGCCGCGGCACCTTTCTCAGCCAAGACGCGTGAGGACGGTATTGGCGCACTGGGGTCAGCGCGAGCGGACGACGAGTTCCCACCATGGTTAATACAGCACATCTCTAGTCTTTCGGTATCACGCAAGACCGGTGAGTAACCCCGCTTAGCTCTCTCGCCTGGGCAGGTACTTACTGTCACACGCGACCAGAACTTACCATGGCCCTTCTGAACGATCTCCCCACCAGCGTGATATCGCAAATCGTTGAGAATCTCCATCCCCGTCTTTACATCGACTTTGTCAGCTACCTCCCTCCTGAAGTATGCCTGAAGATTTTGGGCTATCTCGATCCCGTCTCGCTCATCAACGTCGCTCGATGCTGCCGAGCATGGTACAACCTCGCCCTGGACCGGAAACTGTGGGAGCAGCTGTATTACCTGGAGGGATGGAAAGCTCTGCCCGACCAGATCGCGGCGGCAGAACGAGAGCTGAACCGGCCTTACTCGTCTACCCAGGGCATGTCGCGACGGATGCAGTCTCAAGACGATGGCCATGCGCATAAGAAGCGCGCTATCTCATTATCGCCTTCGCTTGACGCCGATACGGATACGGTCATGATCGATGCGGGGAGCAGCGCCAGGCAGGAATCGACGGGGACGGAATTAGCGGGAAATACCAGCATTTTCGGCGGCCGACCAAGGCCTCCTTTAAAACGAGCGACCAATTCAGATGTACCAGATTCGGGATTTCGAGCGCGTTCGAAGGGTAAAGAAGTAGACAAAGGCAAGGGAAGAGCACTCTCGCCCGGGTTCGCGGAGCCTTCACAGCCCACGGATGCTACTTCCTGGCAAGCAATCACAGGCCCTCCACGCCCGGCGAAGTCCACTTTGTGGGCTTGGGACGCGTCGTCCTCGCAATTCAGGATCAACTGGAAATACCTCTACACCATGAGGCGCCGACTAGAATCGAATTGGGAGCGCGGTCGGTACATCAATTTCCAGTTTCCACATCCGAATCACCCAGAGGAAGGCCATGGGGAATGCGTCTACAGCCTCCAATACAACTCGCAGTACCTCGTCAGCGGCAGCCGAGATCGGACACTGAAGGTCTGGGACATGAATACGCGCCGCTGTCTACGGACGCTGGCCAAACACAGGGGCTCCGTTTTGTGCCTGCAGTTTGACTCGGATCCGGACGAGGATCTGATTGTCTCGGGAAGTTCAGATTCAGATGTTGTCATCTGGAAATTCTCCACGGGAAAGCCGATTCAGACGCTCAAGCACGCGCACCGGGAATCGGTGCTCAACGTCAGGTTCGACAAACGCATTCTAGTGACGTGCTCGAAGGACAAGACGATTAAGGTTTTCAACCGCAAGCCTCTCCGTTACGGTGATCTTGGGTATCAGGAGGTGAACCCGGTACCGACGAAGGTGGACTACGGCTATGGCATCCCCTTGACCCCGGATGATTACCCCGTGATCCCGGAATGGACCATGATCGGGTCTTTAGAAGGCCACAGTGCTGCGGTCAACGCAGTGCAGATTCACGACCGCGAGGTGGTTTCCGCCAGCGGAGACCGACACATCAAATGTTGGGACTGGCCAACTCAGGTGTGCACTCGTACCATCGTCGGCCATAACAAGGGCATCGCTTGCGTACAGTACGATGGTCGCCGGATCGTCAGCGGTAGCAGCGATAACGAAGTCAAGGTGTTTGACCGCCAGACGGGACTGGAAGTTGCCAACCTCCGTTCACACTCGAGCTTAGTTCGCACAGTGCAGGCCGGCTTTGGAGATCTGCCCTACAGTGTCGAGGACGATCTCGCCGAAGCGAAGAAGGTGGATCAAGAATATTTTAAGGCGTTGGAATCGGGCTTGCTGGAAGAGCCAGGCCGCCCCAAGTCGGGCCGCCGTCTCGGTAACGCCGGCTCTAGGCGGCCAGAGGACATCTGCGCTTACGGAGCCAAGTTGCCGCCTGGTGGCGGCGGCGGCAAGTATGGACGGATCGTCAGTGGCAGCTACGATGCTAGCATCATCATCTGGCGGAGAGACAAGGAAGGCGTCTGGAAGGACCAACATCACTTCAAGCAGGAGACAGCTGCAATCAATGCTCTGCAGCACGAACGAGCGCAGCTCCAGGCCGTCGTCAACCAAGAAGCCGCCTCACTCCTCAGGGCAAGAGGGCCAGTCGGGGCCGCCAGCCAGTTAGCAACAACACCAGATGTACGAGGACCATCGACGGCCACGGCAAGCACAGCTGCTTATTCGCAATCGAGTATCACCCCGGCCGGTCCTGCAGCCGGGGTTGCCTTGCCGCCATTTAGTACGCTTGCGGCGGGCCTTGGAGTAACCCAGTACGAAGACTCGACCGACTCGTTTGTCGGCATCCCCGAGATCATCGACAGCGCGGTGCAGGGCGGTCAGCAAGCTCTAGCACAAGCCATTGCGGCGCATCCTAGGATCCTTTCGCTCCGCGCCTACGTGGAGGTGTGCATCGACCGCCACCCGAACCCAGTGGTCAGAAGCCAGCTCCGGCAGACCTTTTCCACCGCGCTGATCAGAGCCCAATTTGAGCTAGGCCGGCATAGACGGGAGGTTGTGCGGAACCAGGAAGCTAGAATGGCAGCGGGTTTGGATGGGACCGCCGTTGCTCAGCCAGTCGCCGGGTTCACGCCAGCTCAGCTCGCGTCTGCGACAGCGCACCAGGCCCATGCACACGTCCCTCACGGGGCGCCCATGCATCAGGTACTCGCCCCCGTTCCTGCTGTTGCCCCCGCTGCTGTTGCTGCGTCTGCTTCTGGTTCAGTCACGGGGTCCGCTACTGGGTCTACTGCTTCCGGGCCTGGTGGTGCCCACGCTACGCCTGCTGCCCCATCCCAAACACAAACACAAGGGGCAGCGCAAGCACAACATCACCACCCGCACATTGCTCATGCACCCGCTCCGTTTGAGGTTCATGACCCAGCTAACCCGGCCCGGGTATTCAAGCTGCAATACGACGCGCGGCGCATCATTTGCTGTAGTCAGAGGAGCGTGATTGTCGGTTGGGACTTTTGCAACGGCGATCCGGAGCTGGAGGAGGCGAGTCGGTTCTTTGCGCATGTGGATTGAAGGGGTGGGGAAGTGCTTCGATACTGGCGCCGCGGATAGGGAACATGTGCTTGAGCGGCAGGATTGCCGGTAAAGGTCTTGGGTCAGAATACGGTTTATTTGAGGACTAGTCCCCTTGAGCAGCGTATGAGTAATGATTGAAAACGGGAGTCGCTGTACAGTACTTCAGGGACCAGCGACCTGTATATGTAAGGGTAATGAACATGCCAAATAGCGCGATGCCTCATTGACTGATCATCAGCTTGAACTTCATGTCTATCCGCAAACATGCTGCCTCACACAATGGTAAAATATCAAACCTCCCACAGCTGAACTCCCAAACTCCTGTATTCCCATCTTATCCAGACGTTCTCAACCAGCAGCCTCCTTAACCTTCCCCGCAGCAACAGGCGGCTCGTCAATAAACTCAGGCACCTCGTCCTGCATGAAGCTAGGCAACGCGCCCTCCGCCCCGGCCGCCATCTCCCGTTCCAACTCCACCTCCTGCCCCAGCGCCTCCAGCTCGGCATCCAGCTCCGCCTCGTCCACGTCGTCCGGCACGTCGTAGCTCCTGGCCAGGCTCTCCTGTATCTCGTTCCCGACGTCCAGCAGATCGGCCATCTCGTCCTGCAGCCGCTCGATCTTGTCGATGTCCACCTTGCCGTACTCCTTCTTCAGCGCCTTGTTGGTGCTCTTGAGCGCGTCGATCGTCACCATCGTGTTCTTGAGGTTGTCCTGCATCGTCTGCGCCTGCTCCATGTTCCATACTTGCGAGGTGAGCTGGTCCCGCTGCGCCTCGTACTGCTTGCGCCGCTGCAGCACTTTTAGGGCCTTTTGCTTCAGGGCTGTCTTGCCCGGCCCGTCGCGCATCTTGGAGAGCTTGGCTTGGTAGCCTTGCAGCTCGGCGTTGATCGCTGCTAGTTTCACGTCGATGGAGGCGATGCGCGTGTCGAGGTTGTTGATCGCCGAGGTGAGCGTTGGCTTGGGCGCCTTAGGCGCGGTCGTGCCGAAGAGGCGGTTCATTGTTGGTGGCGTCGCTCTGACTTGTCTCCTCTTGTTTTTTAAACTCTATGTCACCGGTCGGATGGTCGTGATGAGATGCAGTATGCTCTCGACGTACGTGAAGCCTCGAGGTTAATTGCTTACTGTGTTGTCCTTGCTTCCTCCGCCGAGGACACTGTGGACATGCGACTTGAACCTCCAGGCAACGTGCAATGAGGGGGTGGGGCGCCAGGGTTAGGCGGAGTCCCGGAGAACCCCACCACAGGCCCACAGTCGAGACCCGCAGACGTGCCAAGCCTTGGCGTGCCGAGACTGTTCTCGCCTGCACTTCGGAATTGACGTCAACCATTTGGTCAGCATCTGGCTGCAGCTTCTCTAGCTTTGTCACACAACGAAGCTATCAACGATGATGTTCCACCTGGTACGGCGCTCAGGGCAGCTGGTAGCACGGATGTCCGGTTCATATGTTCCGTTTGTGCCTTGATTAACTCGTAATTGCCGAACTCCCCGCATCCGTCCACATATCGCACCAACTTCCATCATACCTTTTCTTAAACTACCCCGAACAGTAAAACGGGCAAGGTCTCGCGAATCAACCAACATACACCATGACGTCCCAGAACATCCTCGTTGTCGGCGCCACGGGACAGCAGGGTGGCGCCGTGGTTAGAGCCCTCCTCAATCTTCCCCAGGCCTCGACCCGCTTTCACATATTGGCTTTGACCCGCAACGCGCAGTCCGAGAAAGCCAAGGCCCTCGCCGAAGCTCACAAAGGCACTGTAGAGCTTGTCGAAGGAGACAACGCCAAACCCAAACCCATCTTCGAGTCCCGACCCAAGGGTTCCATCGCCAGTGTGTTCATCGTCACCACGATGAGCGGCAACGTCTCCGAGGAACAGCAAGCCATCCCCCTCATCGACGCGGCCGTCGACCACGGCGTCAAGCACATCGTATTCACTTCGGTCGAACGCGGCGGCGACGAGAAGAGCTGGACCAACCCGACCAAAGTCAAGCACTTCGTGACGAAGCACAACGTCGAGCTCCACCTGCGCGACAAGGCGGAGAAGGAACGCGGCAAGTTCACCTGGACCATCCTCCGTCCGGTGGCGTTCATGGACAACTTCGAGCCCGGCATGATGTGCACCATGTTCACGGCCATGATGGCCGCGGCGATGAGCCCCGAGAGGAAGCTGCAGTTGGTGAGCGTGCGGGACATTGGTCTCTTCGCCGCCAAGGCGCTTAGTGAACCCGCGAAGTGGTCCGGAAAGGCGATTGGACTGGCGGGTGATGAGCTTACGCTGGCGGAGCTCCGGGAGAAGTTTACCAAGGTCACGGGCCAGAAGCTGCCGGAGGCTTGGACGACCGTCGGCCGGGCGGCGCTGTGGGCTATGAAGGAGATGAGGGATATGCTCGAGTTCTTTGAGAAGGAGGGTTACGGGGCTGATATTGAGGCTAGGAAGAAGGAGGCACCCATGCAGGACTTTGAGACTTGGCTCAGAGAGGAAAGCAAGTGGATGAAGAAGTAATAAGGGCTCAGGACGGCATGGTGGATGGGTGATATTTCTTCCGTTGCTCTTTCCTGGCGTCGCAGGGTTCGTCTTCTCTTTTTCCTCTCTGGCCTTCCCCCCAATCTTTCGGTATGGCAAATTGCTGTCCTCGATCCGTCCTATCTCCGTGTCGACAGAGCCGGAGTATACTACAGGGTTGCTCTGGCCGTCGTCGCGTACCGCAGCTTCAAGCATGAGACCACTGAGGGCCGTTCTATGAGGACTTCTGGCATGGTAACGGCTATGCTTTTGGCAGGTTGGAGGCGCTACTTAGTCTCCCTCTTTCCAGGGGTCTGGTTGGAGTTGGTCATTTCGCAAGCCAGTCCGAGATCAGAATGTGCAGGATCATTACTATCAACTGAGCGTGGGAATTGAGCATGGGCTTTGCTTGTTCCTAACAGTTTGTTTAGTCCTAGTAATCTAATTCAAGGAAAATGTGCAACCTGAGTGCTCGGGCAGATACAATATAGGTGCTCTCTCGGTTCTCACCCATACCCTCTGGCATGCAGCCACCCATTTTCCATGTGGCTCGGATCACTGGACCAGCCAACCGATAACTATCCCTCTAGGCACTTGCTATCCTGAAACAACGCAACTTTATCCCGGTCCGCTCGATGTGTTGTGTCGCATCAGCGAGTTGGCGGCACAGCACCCGTCAGGATTTCGGAGGAGCATCCAATGGCTCCAGGGAGGACATGAAACAGAAACACAGCCCTAAAACCTCATATCTTCCTCTTCGTGCTGCCGCACGCTAAGCAGATCGAGGAGAGGAATACCGGAAATAGCAGCGCCACCTCCACTGCGCCGTCCTCCTCCCACGACATGTCTCAACACCAGTCTGGTGCCAACGGCAGCCGTTGAAGATGCGCGGCCGCGCCACATGAAGAGTCCGATGACGACTGCGGAGGCAGATATAACAATGTCGGCGGGGAACAGGCCGAGCGGCCTGCATGTCTCCGTCGGCTATGGCCCGTCCGCCCACGAATCTCCACGAAGGAGTGTTTAGACCACGCTGCGCGTCCAGCAGCCCCGGAGACCCTGTGTTCGCCTGACACAGTCAATTATACCCAGATCTCCCTATACACATTCGGGTGATCAACGGAATCCCAGAAGAAGAGTTCAACCCAAGATGGCACCACCCGCCAGCCGGCCCCCAAGCCTGCCCTGCATCCCCGACATCGCGCTCGACATGGACGAAAAGACTCCCTTCCTCCCCGAGCTCGACGAGATCCTCAGCTCAACAGGGGAGTCCGCCACGCTCGACGAAGACGACGACTTCCGGCCGTCCCGCTCCCACAGCACACACACGCAGCACTCGGCCGCGCACCGAAGAATCCACTTCCCTACTCGGCTCCCTTCCAGCAGCAGCAACATCACCTACACCTACAACCCGCTGCCACTCACCCCTCGCCGGCCGGACCACGTCGCCTACCAAGTGCAACCTCTGTATGTCCCCACCCCCTTTTTAACTCCCAGTAAATAAATACCGACTAGCAGGAAAAACAGACAACTCCCACCCCACCAAAAAACCCTCCACGAGTCCTGGACAATAACCTACCACCATCCGACCCACCGCACGACCTCCCAGTTCCAAATCCTCGGCCTCACCCTCTGGCGGCAGACCGATCGCGAGGAAGGCTCGGTGCTCTCGGTCGTGCCCAACACCCACTTCACGCAGGGCGAGCTGGCGGCGGCGGTGGCGGTGCACGAGGCCGCTGTTGTGGCGCACCACCACAACAGCCACGGGCAGGGGAAGAAGAATAAGGAACAGACAAAGAGGGGGCGGAGGACGCTTTGCAAGGCGCCGAGCTTTTATCGTAGCTGTAGTAGTAGTGGTAGTAGTAGCAGTCCTGGTGGGGTTGGGGGTAGTGGCGGGGATGTCATGTACGCGACAGACTTGGAACGGCGGCTGCGGAGTCTGGACTGGAAGGTGCAGGACGAGATCTACGAGCTGCTCAGCGACCGGGTGCAGAGCAGCAGCAACGCGTTCCGGAGGCGGGAGTGGCGCGTTGTGGTGCTGACCGAGGTGCCTGGCGGAGAGCTGACGGATGCGCCGACAGGTCTGGGAGAGGCTGCTCCGGCGGCGGTGGGGAAGCGGAGGAGGTTGTTCGGGATCGGGATCGGGATGAGGTCGAGAATAGGGCGGGCCTCTTCTGTGCCGGAGATGCCGATCACCGAGTACAGGTTGATTCTGAGAGGGACGGAGACCAAGACAAACGACCAGGGCTGGGGTTACTTCAACCGGTATAGCCGGCCCTGGAGGACGGCGGATGAGAAGGAGATCGGTGAGAGGAGGCGCTGGTCCACCGCAACAGGGAGGAGTGACAAATATGTTGACTTTTGAAGCGGTCAGGTGCATGGCGTTGGGTGGAGCATGGCGGGCGGCGTTTTCTTGTCG
Organism: Achaetomium macrosporum; assembly: GCA_033296875.1. Lineage (NCBI taxonomy): Eukaryota > Fungi > Ascomycota > Sordariomycetes > Sordariales > Chaetomiaceae > Achaetomium > Achaetomium macrosporum. Next base: position 44,872 of record MU860160.1, read on the forward strand.
ATCCTTAGATTTCACTACCTAGTAGATCCAACGGTCAATGACATGATGACATGAAAAGTCTTGAACAGCTAAGCCCGAGCATTGAGGTAGCACTAAGCGTGACAGGTGAGGGTTGGCATGTTCAACCAAGCGCTTCGATCTTCACTTTGATGTCTCCTGCCACTTAGGGACGAGCTCTCCATACACGGCCCTCTCCAGCTCGTCATACAGCTTCAGGACCGTGGCGTCTCCGTAGGGAATGACATTGACAATGAGCACACCGCCAATGCCCGTCTGTGGGTCAATCCACTGCACAAACCGAATGTTAGTAGCAAATCCAGACAGCAGTCATACAACATGAAGACGACTCACCCATCGGGAATTACACATCCCCGACCACATCAGGCTCCCCTTCCTCCTCTTCCCATCCACATCCCCCATCGTCAACAGCCCCCCAATCCCGTGGTCAACGGGGGTACCCTCAGGCAGTTCCGCCGCCGACCCAAACGTGAACACAATCCCCTTCACCCACTCCCTCTGCGTCTCATTGAGCTGCGGTCTCAACATCTCCCGCGCGGTTTCCCTCCCCACAACCCCACCATCCTCACCCGCAACCGCCTTCAACAACGCCTGCATAACCTTCGCATAGTCCGCCGCACTCGCGTACAGTCCACCCCCTCCACTCTCACATTCCGGCTCAGCAGGGAACATATTCCGCCGCCCCTCCGTCAACTCCCCCGTCGTCTCGCTCCTCTCCGCTATCGGCACAAAACCCGCCTCCTTCTCCTCCGTCACAAGCTTATTGAGCTGGAACCCGGTATCCCGCATCCCCAGCGGTTTGCAAAGGTGCTCCGCCATGTACTCGCCCAGCCTCTGCCCCGTGACCCGTTCCAGCACCTGCCCGGCCCACTCGGGCCCAATGCCATAGTACCACCCCTCGCCGGGCGCAAACTTGAGCGGCGAGGACCAGCCCTCGATGGTGCAGCTGCCGACGTTGGCGGTGCGGCCGATGTGCTGGGACCAGCGGATGAGGTCCGGGTCGGCGACGTCGACGCCCAGGCCGGAGGTGTGGGTGAGCAGGTGGCGGAGGGTGATGGGCCTGGTGTTGGGGACGAGGATGGGCTCTCCGTCGTCGTCGTCGGAAAAGCCCTTCAGGATGGGGAGCTGGCCTAGTTCCGGGACTATGGGGCGCACGTCTTCGTCGAGGGTGATTTTCCCCCGCTCGACGAGGTGCATGAGGCAGGTGGTGGTGAGCAGCTTGGTCGCGGAGGCGATCCAGGTGATGGAGTTTGTGCTGAAGGGCGGGGAGGACGGGGACACGCGGGTGCGCCCGGCCGTGCCTTGGTAGATTGGTCCTGGGTGAGTGGTTAGTAAGAACTTATGGTTGGACAAAAGTGAGCTAGTACTGGGATCTTACCATCTTTGCTCACGACAATAAAAGCCGCTCCAAGGAGCTTGTCCTTGGTTGCGGTGTCGTGGGCGACGTAGCTGTTGAGTATGCTGTTGAGTTTCTCCGCCATTGTGAGGGTTGCTTGGCGGCCTCTGGCTTCTGGAATCGGGGATCTGATTATCTGAGTTAAAGTTAGGCCTTAGACAGTCTTCGTTGTTAACGCGGTGCTGGCCTGGTGGTCGACAAGAAGACGGTACTGGTGCTTTGCTGAACCCTAGCCAGCCGGGAGCACTTAAGCACTCAAATACAGAGTTGCCCTATGGGCAGGCTATGAGCTGGATGGAGACACAAGATATGTTATCTACTGCGTATGGTTCTTTGAAGTTAAGTCCTTGAGTCACGTCGGCGTGCGGCCAACCAATCGTATTACATTGCGACATGCGTGGGTGCATCTAGAAGTGGGCCGGTGCAGCAGGACGAGAGTGCCAAGGGGTTGAGTCGCCGGCTCATACTCCCTTCGGCGTAGGACTCATCTGGCCCTCCTCTGCGGGACCCTCTGCAAGGCCAAGGCGGTTTGCGGAAGCCGAAAGCTCTAGAATAGAGTCCATTTTCGGCAAGAACCTCTTGCAGGCTCCGACAACGTTGTCAAGGATCTCCCTCTCTTTTGCAGTGCCCGCGCACTCCTCCAAGTCTCGACCAAGGACAGTCGGCAAGCGATCGAGGTGTGCCACCATTTCGTCTTCACTGGGTCCAAGGAGTGCTTGGTATTTGTTTCCCTCGCCAAAGGACGCGACCACCATTCCCAGGAGAGGAAGGGACAGGTCAAACAGCTTGAAATAGTCGAGTGTGAGCAGCCCGTCCAGCTGAGACGTGACGGTCTCATCAAGGCGCCGCAGCATCTCGACTGGCGATAGCTGGGAGAGCTCTCTTTTTCGCTCAAGCCACCTTTCGAGCTCCTCGACAGCCCTGTCGTTGTTGGCACCCTTGGAGCGTTTGCTCAGTGCCATGCTCTCACCATTGCTGTTCCCGTCGTGGTTGGAACCAGCCTGACGATTGGAGTCAAGGAGACTCTGTGCAACCTGCACCTCCTCCTGCCCACTATCTTCAATCCGCCGGTACTGCTCTGCGACGAGCTCTTGGAAGTAGTGCACGAAAGGGGTATGCTGCTCCTCGAATGCATAGCGGTAATAGAGGCCCTTCCGTACGAAAACCTCCGGTACAAAGGTCTTCGCATCCCAAATGCGATCAACAATCTGGTCTGCAACGTTGCCCTTTTCGCGATCGATGGCTGGCAATCGCTCAAAATTGCGGATTATGGCAGCTGGGCCCTGCTGAGCTTGCAGCCCACGCTTGAACTGACTATGCTCCGTGTGTGTCGCTACGTATCGGTCCATTTCTTTCCATCGTGGAAGGCTCGGGTCCATTGCAAGGGCGGCATGATACACGTAGGCGGCGGCGTCTACTACACCGCTGAGCACGACGAACTCATGGCCCAGCTGGCTGTAGACGAGCCTAGCGCGGAAATTAAGAAGCCCAGCCCAGACGGGTTCGTGCTTCAGCAGAAAAAAGGGCTCGGGATCCTCATCCACGCCCATCTGTCTGAATCGGGCTTTTTTGTCCGCAAACTGGAAGTCTTCCAGCATAAAGTGGTTCGTCTCCCAGATACGGCCAGTCCAGCGGTCTTTCAAGTCACGGTTCTTGCAATACTTGATCGGGTGGTGCCTCTCAAGCGCGTCTTTGAGCTGCGCGGCCGTGATTTGCAGCTGCTCAAAGGGCTTGACATGCTCTGTCTCGATGATGTTACGGATATCTACCCAAAGGTGCAGGGAGAAGATGAGGGCCGAGTCGAAATCCTTCCACTTGAGGCACTCCTGAATGCCGAACAAAAGCGTGGTTTCGGACGGCAGCTGGAAATGCTCCTGCCCGTTCTTCTTGAGCGCCTTCACATGCGCGGCCTCGGTGACGAGGTCTTGCGTGACTCGGCACTCGAACGTCCTCCAGTCGTCCAGCTTGTTGGCGCCGTAGACGGTGGGAGGACGCTGAGAGGGGGGAATCATTGGCACCTTTCCCGGCGGAATGAATTTCATCGTCTTCCCCAGCGTCCAATAAGACGACAGGGCGAGCCAATCCGATTCGTCTCGCCAAATACGTTCATTGGACTCTTCTTCGTCGAGATCGTCATAGGAATCGTAATCGATATGTTCGATGCCGAACTCGATGAAGAGCATGTTCATCATCCATTCGTACTTCATCAGTTCCGGTCCACGCATTCGAAGCTCCTTGTTGAGGTCTCGCTGGAGCTGATAGAAGAGCTCGAAGGCAGCATGCGTTATGACGGCCAGCGTGTCCAGCGGTACGGACCGGTCATACCAGTAGTCGCACCAACGCTCACGGACGTGGTTCCGGATGGTGTTGAAGTCTTCGAAGAAGCAATATACCATCATGTAAAGATCGAATTCGTCTTCTTCGTCCTCCTCACGTATCTCTCCGAAATTGATGCTGTCGACCCAAGCCTTCTTGGTCTTCGCCACTGCCCGGTCCGTCATTTTGTCAGGCTTCCTGAGCTTCTGTGCCTTATTTCCGGCCTTCTTCTTGCCTCCTTTCTGAGGTCGTGCGTCGACCACAGAAAGTGCCGTGTCATCCTGGGCTTCGTCGGCCGAGGCCTCATCAGCAGCGCCGTCCGCACCGTCTGGGGCGGTCTGTACCTCAAGAAGAGCAAACAAGTTGCTCAGATCGGACGTTGTAACCCTCGAGTCATCCTTCTGCTCGCTTCTGCGCTGCCTGCTTGCGCCAGACTTTACGAGGGTTTCAAGCTTGGACAAGACTCGTTCGAGGACGGCGATGATGTGAGCATGGGCGGCATTGCTTTGCTTGACCTTTTGGTCTTTGGAGTCCTTGGCTGCCGCGGTGAAGAACTGGAAGCTCTTCTTGCGCAGGCCGACAACGTCGCGGAGGATGTTCAGCGCTGCCTCCGGGATGTCTTCGGGTTGCGCATTGTCGGCGATGCGCTGGGCGAGCACCTCCAACTCGCTCCAGTGAACGAACTTGTCAGTTCCTGTGATAGCTGCTGTGAAGTCAATTCCGGCCGCCTTGGCCTTCTTCTTCTGGCGACGTGACTTTTGCGGTGCGGCGTCCTCGGTCTGCTCGGTCGTCTCGGTCTCGTTAGCACCCGCGTCGGGCTTCGGTTTACGGCTGACGAGCTTCTCAGCCGTCTGCTTCAGCCAGCTCGTGAACTGGGCCTGGCCCAGTTTGTAACGGCGCCATGTTCCCATGCCATTAGTTTTCTTAGGAGCCTCCATATCGCTTGAGAGCAGCGGTGTTAGTAAGATCCGCTCTCTTCGAGTTCGACTTGGGGACCGCGATGTTTCGCGTCGGGAGGATTTCGGCCCACCGAGCTAAATTAGGGGCAGTGGACCCGCCTGCCCCGCAGCAGATCGCGGAGTGGTGAGCGCCGGTGCGGGGCAATCGTGGATCTCAGATCCACTGTAAACAAAAATCTCACAGGCACTTCCACTTCTGGTGGCATCACCTATATCGGTACCAACCTTACCTACCTAAGGTAGGTCTACTGTAGCCCGGAGCTCACGTCCATTTCGAGAGGTGTCGTCTCACACATCCATCGATATCCTGCAGGATCCATTACAACCACGTAGTATTCCTGCCCAACTTGCCGCCGCTGGAGTCGGTCCCGGAGACCAAGAGTCACATGTCCCGCCCGTGTACTTCGAAATATACGTCAAGCGCGGTTTGCACTTTGTAATCGAGCGTTGCAGCCCAGACCCAAGTCGTCGGGTCTTTTGTTGCACAAAATCGGGTTGTTGTGTAGCATCAACACTCCGCACAAGGTGACAGCGATGACCCAGGCCACACCAACGATACTGCAGTTCGCTCTCAATGGCCGGCAAGCAAACAGTTTACCTCATCCGGGTTGGGCAGCCTCACGTATGTGCTAAGGTGGCTCTTTCTTTTTCTCTTCTCTGCTTTTCGGTTTCTTCTTCTTCTGTCGTGACGGGGCGTCTTTTGCCGCACAGTGCAGGGGGAAGTCGGGACACCAAGTTACTGAGGTGTACCGAACTGTACAGTAGGTACACGAGCAGGTTCAGCTCGTGGCTGTCCTAATAGGGCAAGGGCAAGAGTGAGCTGTCCTTGTCAACACTCACAGTGAAGCCCACTGTCTACGTTAAACAGCATGCACGAGACTTCACACAAGCGGATCTACAGTGCTACGTCCAATCTCGATCACCCGCGGTAGCCCGGTTCTGGCTGGCAGGGCAAACCGTCCCGAGCCGTCGGGACCATTGCCACAGTCTCAGTGGCCGGTGAAGCGCTTCGAAAAGCACGTCATATTTCATCTGTCAGTATTTCACCGCTGCCAATAGCCACTCTGATGGAAAATACCGCCAACAGCAGACGAAAACAGCACGTCACATTTCATCTGCCAACATCTGACCGGTGATAATAGCCACTCTGATGGAAAATGCCGCCAACAGCACACTCGATTCAGCTCGTGACCAACTGATAGATTGGTTTCGATCGTTTCCTGTTTGCTACTTGTGATCTGTCAGTTGTGACAAACATAAGGTATCTAGGTCCGGAGCTTTGTTCAACCCAACTCCAGCTATAGGACGGTACATGCAGCCACGTCGAGTCCGCTGCTCTTCAAGTATGAGTATATCCACGCAGCATGCAACGCTTGTTTTTAGTGTTAGGTGTACATACCAGCGTCGAAACAGGATTTTAGCAACCAAGCTCCAAATCGATGCACGACACGATTCCCCGCAGCTGCAAGTGCGGCAGCTAAACATCTCTCCCATCGACACGTTGCCGAAGAGCCAAGAGAATCAGGCATGACGAAACGGTACCCGAGCCATCGGGTACTCTATGTCGCCTCCAGCCGCAGATCGCCTGTCCCCCACTGTGCTGCACGAGGACGAAAGAGGAAGGGAGATGGTAGAGATGGCATCAAAACGGAGACATGGGCGCAGGAAAAGCCAGAATAGGATGCGAAATAGGACGTTGTTCCGTTTGTGGCGCTATGTACCTTTGAGATGCTGCCTTTGTACCTCATGGATGCCATTGTAGACCTCTTCCGACGACACAGACGGACGACCTTCACTTCGGATGCTGCATCCAATCGTACATACTGAAGTTAACAGCCCTATGACAGGAGCCAACGCAGATGTGGACAAGCCAATCGCTTCCCGGTCAATTCAGAAACCGGCTTTGGTGCCCAAGAATGCAGGTTTGAGATGATTTGGCATTGCAGTGTGGATTATTTGACAAATGAAGGAAGGACATCCAGAGTAGAAGGAAATGTGTAGTTTGATATCAACTTCTAATCGAGGGGACTATTCGTCCAAGGTCGTATAGTATGTACAAGCTTACATTAGCTAACGTGCTGGCTGAGAGTACCAACTTGGATTCTTCACTCGCAATACGATATCAATCAAACGAGAAAGTGTTGGTTGAGTGTCGTGTTGGTTACTATGCAATGATCTGTTCTAGCTGAATATGTACCTTAGTGATGCCCACTGCATCACACATCTAAAGCAGAAAGGATTTATTATCCCTTCCTTATTGCCACTGCTATGTTGGGAGGCAGCCGGATGTTGGAGTTGTCTGTAGGAAGTATAAGGCAGCTTACTCAGCTGAACGGCAATTTCCATCCAGGCTGATGCAAACCTGCTTCGGACCATTATCACACTCTTCCACTTGGTGCATCACATACACTACAGTACGAATCAGCCCATAAGTAGGCTGTATTGTGTCGGGGTCACATGAACTCCGCCTCATGCGGCCCGCCGCCCCAAAACGGCAATGTTTGAGAGCTAGAAGCAAGCAACAAGCGATGTTTCACAGATATTGCGTCTTGGCCCGCCAATTTTTGGCGGCCTCGGTGCAGATCTAATCTCATATGTTGCGCATGTCTACAGTGGAATGGGTATTGTACCCTGTGCGGGACCGGTGGCTAGAACGAACCGCGCTGGCTTCGGACCTTTCGCCCGGCCCCTTTGTCAGCGATTCACCTGAATGACTCGTGGCGAGCAGGAGGCTAAAAGGTCTGATGAACAATAAGACGCAATAACGTTATCCCATGGCCGGTTTCCCATGCATTCGGAGTTAATCGGGCCAACAGGCGCGAGGCCGGTTCGGAACAAAGCATTGCTATGAGTACCTGTTTACCATGTACAGCGTCCAGATAAAAACACAGGACCGACTGCATCCTTATCTAGCAGAAGATGAGCGAGACATGGTAGAGCAGGTGCGCTGAGACTTGGAGAGCACTGGAGCCAGTCGGCGTGGCTTCCGGATAGTGGAACCCATCCGGACATGGGTGGGCCCCCCAGAAGCGGCACGCCGGTCCGAAGCCGAAGCGTTTCGGGGGGCTCGGACTCTTCCGAAGACGGATGTACACTAAAACTGCTTCTCCGCGGAGCAGCCTGCCACAGCGACGAAAAGAGTCAATCTGGCGTGGGGGCCTCCTCCCTATTCCGTCATAGTCACCCAGCTCCTCCGGGCTTGGTGCATCTGACTTGCAGGAATGCGATGATCGTTTCCGGAGTCCAAGCGAGAGCAAGGCATGGGGACCCCGGCTCCTATGACGGCGCTTGATGTGCGTCCCGAGCTTACTGTGATACTTTTCCATCGTCAGTGCGTCATTACGCTAGCTTCTGCGCCGCAAACATACTTCCGCAGAAATTGACCGGTTGATAGCGTCGCTTGGGCCTTGGCTAACAGGATGACTCCGAATTGAACTGCGGCAGCAACCGCGCAGCGTGGGTGCGGACGCTAGTGAAGCCAGCGTCGGCCGATCCCGCGGGGCCAAAAAAGGAACTTTCGGTCGCTGATGCCATCTTTCCCGGTTATGGCCCAGGGTACGCGGGACAGGTACCCCAAGCCCATGTCAAAAGAACGACGGGACGTTTTGCTTTTTATTGAAATAATGTCGAGACAAAGAGAGCACATGATAGGAATTCCTCAAGAGTTAACTATCAGATTGGGGCCATCTTCCCACTCCCAATGGGCTGCTGACCATGCCCCAAGAGGTTGCTCGGTCATCCATTTGGGATCCCGCACCGAGTTGAGTGGTGTCGAGATGGGGGCTAACGTAAGGGTGGGGGAATTCGCATCCTCACTCAACCTACTACGGATTACAGTAAGGTAAATCACATGCGAAGAGATGTTGCCAAGACCGGCGTGTAAGCGGCTCTGTTATGGTGCTGCCATTTTCAGCCAGCAAAGTAATGCCATCTGATGACAATCACAATGTCCGGGAGATGGGAAAAGGTTGCACTTGCGACCCTGACTGCTTCTACCGGTGAGATGGAGGTTCTCCATACTCCCAACGCCCTTACTTTCTTCGCCAACGAGCAATTAAGGTACGCAAACAGCGCGAGGTCCCTTCCGAACTTGGAGAGTCCCTTGTCTCATAATGCAGCCGCTGTATAACTCGGTGAGCCGGCAGCTTGGGTGAATACCACCTCATCTGTGAATCAGGGGGGAATCGTTGGAGGTGTGGGGTCTTAGCACGCCCGAGTTAAATGGTGCACCGTTACCTCGGAGAGCCCTGGGCTCCGGTTGTTACGAGAATGACTGGGCAGGGCATGTACATATACACTATATACAAGTACAACTGGTATTGCACTGTAAATACCTCGCATGCCCTCGGGATTTATGTATGTGTGTAAGGTGCCTACATCCCTAAGGTCGGTTCGCACAAGTGGCAAAACATTGGCAACACGCAGCACCAGCCTACCAAAGGCTGCACGGTCTAGTTCATGTGTGAGCGGTCATCACAGTAATATGCAGTCTAGTAATCGTTAAAACCAGGGCTAGAGCGACGACGAAGTGCCCTGTCTTGGGGGCGGTGGCGTCTGCAATGGCCCGCTGCGCATTGGCGCCCAAGCGCCGCCAATCTTGATATAGATGTGAAAGCTCTTGGCCGGAAATAGGGCCGCAAATGCGATAAACCCAGAAGCTGTTGTGACATGGCACACCCCCGGTCTAGCCGGTATTACTGTGGTATCATCGTAGCTTGATGAAGGGAACATCCCCTAAGAACCTGACGATGGCCCCGACACCTATAAGGAGCGCGCCAAACCTCCCTCAGCTTATCTCTCGGCCGAGCAGTAGCCGGGTTGGGACTAGCTGCTGCATTCCGATTCCACGACACAATGCTTCTGTCCATGATTGCTCAAACATGGTGTAGCCTCCCAATAGTTAAGCACCTGAAGAATGCGGGTGGCCGAGTATGTACATACATGTACATGTGCCGTTCCCTATGTACAGTATACCACAGTACACAAGTATATGTCATGTTGCAATGAGCCGCAGGCGAATGAGCGCAGGCGAATGAGCGCCGGCACTCAGCTGCAAGGAGCCGGCTGCTTTACACGCCGCCGTTTGGTTCGGGACGTGGTCAGTTTGGGAGTGGAAAAGTTCAGGCCGTCTTCTGTCTACTGTGGAAGGCACAATAGCATGCCGGTGAAGTTCGGGCCGTTCTGCGGTCTTGGTTCAGGCTGTGAAGTGGTCACCTGCTCCTGACTCAGCATATATCCCGGTGTAGGGCCGTTCGATGCGGTTAATGGCCGAAGAAACATGAGCATAATTTGTGAATATCCGGAGGTCTCGACCCTCGTGGATAGAAACAGAGGCTGCGGCCTCCCGGGGCTAGACAAACCGATCAAGACCATGGACATGTCGAGTATGCTCTGGGCCATCTGGTGGAACTTCAGGAGATTCCCCGGGAGTCCCACAAGTCCCGTCTTCGAGCATTCCGCATGATATCGACGCCCGCAATACCCGCCTCGGGAATTTCTTGTGCCCCAATTCAACCGAAAGACAGTGTCGACTTGGAAGGTAAACTGCGCTGCAGATACCCATAAGCAGGTGACACGAGCGAAGGACCGACTCACCAAGAAGAGTGTTGCGATGAGCCCGAATCCCGCTGAAACAATAACGGAGTAGAATAACGTTAGGTGTAAGACAGCCCGTCGATCATGCCGCTTGCTCCGCCTCACCCCGCTGTCCAGTATATGCCGTGCAGGTAGGTACTTTGCATACGTATCTGGCATTGTATCTGCCCAAAGCAACCGTGTAACCTTAAGGGCAAGTGGCCGCCGCGATCTATCTGCCATTGGTGGCAACCCAATCCAATGGCTAAATCCAAAACGCGGGGTTGGTTCTAGAGCCGGGTTTTCGATTGTCTGGTTCGGTGGCCTTATTTAGAAAGCAGCGTAATATAAAGTTCTGGAAATGTCTGTGCTGTGGGCCGTCGCAAGAGGCGAGCCTGTTGCCACCTTGGGATGTTTCAAAGAATCCGGAGGAAAACATGTTGTCCGTGCCCGGAATTGAAGGTTGGAGAGCTTGCGGAGTTACGGTGCAGTGATCTGGGCAATAACAGCCAATCCAAGCACAGCATCTTATGTTCTTGCGGGGCGTCCTGCTTATCAATCTGACCTCCAGCAGACATCGAGACAACGACATCCCGAGACAATCCCCCACCGGTCGAAGTTGCTCACGGTTCTCCGCGCTATCCAGTTGATACTGCGCCGTCCAACTGCGTCGCTTGAACTGGAGACGCTTGTCCCACGTTCGACCACATTGGAGTCGCTGCAGCCAAGATTGCTTAAGCCTTTAGGAGCATCCACTTGATCACGGCGTGACCCGCTGAAGCAGCCCTTAATGATCTCTCCCCCCTGTTCCTCTGCAGTGTTATTTCCCACACCCGAACGACAAAGCACTCGACGACGAGGTGAACAACTTCACCATATAGCGAACCCCTCGAGTCGCCCTCATAGAACAACGATTACGTACGAGAACTGTCGAGTCCTGCCTTGAGCGACGGTGGGGGCAACACCAGGTGGGCGGAGCCAGCCATGCGATGACCCGACTTCTCGACCCAGACCGGATGACGAGATAGCAGGGCATTTCGAAGATGCACAATCTGGACTTGGCAACGCCATCGGCACAGATCGGTCGTTCTTGCGTCTTGGCCAACGCTGGCCACCGTACTCTCGACAATCCGGACCCTCAGCTGGAGATCGAAGCATTGCCTGATTTTCTCTTCTTCAGTATCGATTCTAAAAGACGGGGACCATACCCTCAGTACTCGAGCATCGAATTTCAAGCCCTCGCCTGGCTGCGGTGTCGCCGTCCCACAAAAGATTACTGACTTGTTTCTGCCAGACTGAAACGACGTGTACGCTGTAATGTCTTTAATGCAGCGGTCCAGTGGCCATGTCATAGACCACATTTCTGACCATGCGGTGCGCAACAGCCGTCGTGCAACCTTGGCAGCAGAACAATATCTGGGCCTCCAATGGTATCCAGGCTGTACCTGATGGTTATCAGAGCGCGCAGGAGAGGTACGAATCGATAGCACAGGGCATTCCGACACCATGGCCGACGGAATGCCACAATGATGTCGTGGCACTAGCACTGTGCCACTGGGAAGAGTCATGTTTACACCGGACACCGCTCGGCAATCGTTATGTGAGGTCACCAGAATCTCTCCGCCTTGCTGACCAACACAGCTGCAGCCGCGCCTGCCCGTCAACAATACGTTGCCCTGCGGCCGAGCTTCCTCTGCCTTAATGACTGGCGTTCATGCTCCTGTTAGCTCAGCATCACATTACCACAACACCTATCATAGATGCACCCCAGGGAAACGCGCAAACTGCAGGAAGTGGGCTGCAATCCGAGAACAAGTCACTCACATCGGGCTGCAACGTACCCTCCTTCCATCCCCCGTTTTGCTTCTGTGAATAACCCAATGACGCTCCCCTCGGATACGGCGTGGGACAGAGGGGGATGCCCGCTGCCTTCAAACCGCCTCCGATGCAACTCTGTCTGACACTTCACACTGCCGGGCTGTGTTAGCCGCATCGTGGGCTGCCTGACACACTTGATTGACTGAAGCTAATGCAGACAGTAGCCTGTGAAGTAAGTAAGTGAGTGAGTGGGCGTGTGGAGCTGTCAGTTGGAAGACCTGTAATTCCTCACCGCTTCACTCACGAATCTCGCCCGTTGCTTGCGGTTAGTGGCACTTGCGGCATTGGCGGCAAAGTTCCCAACGCCTCGAGTCCCGCGGCTAAGTACACTACAGAAGCATCTCGACGTATCAGCTTGGACGATGCACGAGACCGACGTCTTGCCCTAAGCCGGCGGGGCTTCGGCTGGCCTCTTCGGGTAACAACCAAGGCGATGGAAGGATCCCCGCAGATGCTCATCACACGAACTCACTTTCGCGGAGCTATCGAGTCAAGAGAGTCACGCAGTGGGAGTGGAAGCGGGGGGCAAGCGGGGTTCAAGTTTCATGAAACGAAGAAGCAAAAGCATGGTACGACGACGGAGGTTGTCGGGTCATTCTTCTTTGACTGAGACAATGCATATTGCTATGAGGGAAGGCACATGTACCCGTGGCTCTCGATATTCGATCCCCAAACAAGAACAAAAGGTCAAGGAGCCCCAAGTCACGCACCCTGGCTTCACAGTGAATGTATGTAGGTAAACACAGTAAGCGCTGAGGGACGTCCATGATGGAGGCTGGTTTCTCCACTAAGATTCCCTTAGCCCAATGGGACACAAGTGATGCCCGATGCTGTGACGATCATGAAGCCATGCATGGTCAAGTTCGACTCCTCTGACGGTCACTCCTACACATCTGAAAGTCGCGCACAGCTTCACCACATCAAGGGCAAGAAATGTCCAGTACATTCCGACTGAACTTTTAGGTGAGCTATCTAGCAATTAGCGGTATCGACAGTTCCGACAGGTCCGAACCATTCACTGTCATGGGCAACTGAGAACTAAGTTTAAACGGCAGAGGTATCCCCATCCATTATCCCAACCCAATCATCCTGTATAGTATATCGCCATAAGATATCCGAAACCCAGAAACTCTGCACATAAACCCATGACCCAAGGCAACAAGCACCCCCGAAGAGGCCAACGCTGAACGCCGAAGTCGCCCCGTACACCCTAAACCCCCACCCCCGACGGGCATCCCAACCCTCTTGCAAAGCAAAAAGAAACAACCATGCCTAAATTAAGCCACCCAGAGATGCAGAGATGGAAAAAAAGAAAAACACCAAGTCGAGGAACAAGGATGGAGAGAGACGGAGCCTCCCAAGGGAACTGCCGAGGACTGGGAGAGGCGAACCAGCTCCGTTGCAATGTGGTGTGATGCGATGCGATGCGATGTTGAAGCAGACAGCGCGATGAACGCTCGTCGTCCGGGCGATTGCGTGTGTGTCATAGAGTCCAGACAGCCGAGAGAGAGAGAGAGAGAGAGAGAGGTGTCCAACCCCTCCGCCGTGGGGAAACTCGAACCCAGGTTAAAGCGCTGTGCGGCGCAGGAGCGTTACCGTACCAGTGCGGCGGCGGTCGGTCGGTCGGTGGAGTGGTGGAGAGTTGTGTGGAGACGGAGACCGGTCTGGGTTTTGACAGAACGAACGAATGAAGCGGCCAGGGTCAGCCGAGCAGGGCGAGACTTGGGCCCAGGGGTGTGCCCGGGCCAGACCAGGGGTAATGTTTCCACACAGGACACAGCAGGGTGGTTCGGTAGGTAGGCGGGGAAGGGTGGCATTTGCGGCCTGTTGATCACAGAGCCTAGGCTCAGGTCCTAATAACTGTGGAGGCAGGCAGGCCTGGACGGTTCTCGAGTTGTTTGTGTGTGATGCCGGGTTTTTGGTCTGGTTTGAGTGGTCGTTGGCGTGCAGTTCCGTCGTCGTCGTTGGTTTCGTTCGGCTGTGGGCGTAATGAGACGCAACGCGCGTTGCCCACGCTTGAGGTGCGTCCTGTGAGGCTGGCTTCTTTGCTGCGCTGGATCCAGAAGGTCTCGTGCCGCGGGCCCGACGCGTTCTTTATCGCCGGTGTGAGCAGGCCGGTCCGATCGCCACCGCCCGTCGCCGGGAGTCGGCGTTCCCTCTGTCGTGCCATCCATATTTCCTGTCGACTGGATGTGGTTCACCTTTTCTTCCCCTCGCCGTAACAAGAGTTGGACCATTTAGTAGGTCCGCTGCTTAGGGCGCTTGATCAGGTACTCCCATGGCGGGTACTCCTTGGGCTTGCACTCGCCTGTATGAGCATGTCAGCGTTGGCGTACATACAGGAGGGCAAGAGCGGGGAGGAGGAGGAGTCACATACCGCAAAGTTCCTCGGCCCTGTACTCGAAGTGGGTGACGTTCGGCTGACACCTCTTGTGTGTGATGGTGTAGTCCCGGCACCACTTGGAGGCGATCCACCGAAAGTGGCCGCAGGAGTACTCTCGTTGAGTGTAGTCGCACATGTCGTCCGTCCGTGTAGGTGTAGCGAGTAGGGCCCCCGGAACCACGGTAGAATAGCTGGATATGTCGTCCAAGCAGTAGGCTGGTTGTGGGAAGGTGATGAGCACTGGAGTGATATAGGCCCGCACCAA